>CM022950.1:61013934-61176750 GCA_012931725.1 Litsea cubeba | reverse complement strand
GAAATTTGGGGCTTCCAAATTCCATATTATGACCTTCAAATCTGCAACTTTTCGGTGGAGAAAAATCGCGTTTGCCTCGTTTTCAATTCGCGCACTTTTCCTACCATGTCGGCCAAATCAGCTGAAACCTTGTTGTACCCTGTTTAGGGCATTGGTTCACCCACTTCCCGATGGAGTTTTCCATGAAATTTGGGGCTTCCGAAGCCCATATTACGACTTCAAATCTGTAATTTTTCGGTGCGAAAAAAATCGCATTGCCCTTGTTTTCCAACGTGTGCACTTTTCCTTCCATGGCGGCCAAATAAGCTGAAACATTGCTGAGTATCTTGTTTAGGGCATTGGTTCACCTAGGTTTCCGTGGTAGTTCTTCCATGAAAGTTCGGGCTTCTTGAAGTCCATAATATTCCTTAAAATCTGCAATTTTGTGGTAAAAAAAAAAATCGGGTTGCCTAATTTCCAACTCGCGCACTCTTCCTACCCTAATCGAGCCAAATCAGTTGAGACACTTGCTGAGTACCCCTGTTTATGGCATTGGTTCACCTATTTCTGAGGGAGTTTTTCCACAAAATTTGGGGCTTCCTTAGTCCATATTACGACCTTCAAATCTGCAATCTTTCGGTCGAAAAAAACTGCGTTTGCCTCATTTTCAACTCGCGCACTTTTCCTATCCTGTCGGCTAAATCAGCTGAAACCTTTTGAGTACTCCTGTTTAAGGCATTGGTTCACCCACTTCTCGAGGGAGTTTTTCCACATAATTTGGGGCTTCCGAAGTCCATATTATGACCTTCAAATCTACAACTTTTTGATTGAAAAAAATTGCGTTTGCCTCATTTTCCACTCGCGCACTTTTCCTATCTTGTCGCCAAATCAGCTGAAACCTTGCTGAGTACCCCTGTTTAGGGCATTGGTTCACCCACTTCCCGAGGGAGTTTTTCCATGAAATTTGGGGCTTCCGAAGTCCATATTAAGATCTTCAAATCTGCAATTTTTGGGTCGAGAAAAATCGCGTTTGCCTCCATTTCAACTCGCCAGCTTTGTCCTACCATGTCGGCCAAATCTAGCTGATAACCTTGTGAGTACCCCTGTTTAGGGGATTAGTTCACCACTTCTCGAGGGAGTTTTCCACGAAATTTGGGGCTTCCGAAGTCCATCATTACATGACTTCAAATCTATAGCTTTTCGGGTTGAAAAAAATTGCGTTTGCCTCATTTTAACTCGCGCACTTTTCGACCTCTGTCAGCCAAATCAGCTGAACCTTGCTGGAGTACTCCTGTTTTAGAGCAGTGGTTCACCCACTTCCCGAGAGAGTTTTTCCACGAAATTTAGGGCGTCGGAAGTCCATAGGACAAACCTGCAAATCGGAATTTTAAGGTGTAATACACTGAAAGCACTCCACAAAATAAGATGTAATACTACTGAAAAGTCAACCCACATCAAAATCCAATTTATCTCAAATAAATTATCATGTGTGTAACAAAGCTCTTAAGGTGGGCATAACTGTGCTTCCTTCCTTGATGGCGGTATTGATGGAGTCTTTCCTTCTATGTATCTTGATGGCAGTATTGATGGAATCCTTCATGCAATGGTGCAATCTTGCTTTCAATTCTCCACCAAAGAAATCAAAACAGAGTAATGACTTCAGGGAGACTGCAGCGGGGGAGACGAATCCAAGCAGACACAGCTGGACCTAGGTCAACATCCGGGAGCGAGCGATGGAGGCACAGAGAGAGAGATCGTCGAGAGAGAGAGAGATCGCCGAGAGAGGGAGAGAGAGAGATCACCGAGATAGGGTACCGACACGCAGAGAGAGACGTACCGCTGTGCAAAGAGGGAGAGACTGGTATGCGAGAGAGAGATCGAGCTGAGGGAGAGATCAATCGCGAGGGAGAGAGGGATCGAGCTGAGGGAGATCGCAGCCTAGGTCTGGAAGGGGGAAATGAAGTGGGGAATTGAGGAAGGGGGAAATGAAAAGAGGGGGAAAGGGGGAAATGAAAAATAAAGTCTCAGCTCCATTTTTTCATTTCATCACACGCGTGCAGCTGAAAATAGTCTCCACTGCAGCTCAGGAGATCTGGGCTCATATATATATAGATATGTGCGCACTCATTTATTTGAGCCTATAGATAGGTTTTATTTGAGCATGGTTCTTATATTCATTATTTTGTGTGATTCTTATGTGATATTCATGTGAATAAGTCATGAGTATATGAATGATTCATCTGTGATACTTATTTATTTATTTTACAATGGCTTATTTACATGCAAGTTGCAGTTTACATGACTTTATTTGAGCATATACATGAATTTATTTGAACATGATTCTTATGTGGGTTGTTCATAGCATGAGCTTCTCTTTAGTTATTATGTCTATTGTTCAGCCTCACATTTAAATTCAACTCAATGGCCCAGCTCTTGAATAGCCACACCTTGAAAAAAAAACGCCCCTAAAATTGATGGACCGCGCTCCTGCCTGGTCCTACCGAGGTCGCAGACGTGGGAGTCCGTTGGGTCCGACCCTTTCGTAACCGGGGGGCAGAGGCGTGCATCAACATTTCTTTTGTGTGGGTGTGCCAGATTTTCTATTTTTACTTGGAATTGCAAGTGGTGATTGGAGATCAACCTTCGCAAGTAAAAAGAAATCAACTTCTTTCAAGTTTTCCATTGCACATATATTTATGAAAAGAGACATTTTCTTGATTTGCCGTGAAAGGCGATTTTTTGGCATTATAGTCGATTTTGGCGTTTATAGCCGATTTTGGGTTTATATGCCGATTTGGCATTTATAACACTATAAACCCAGAGAAGGAGTGGCTTTTCAGCGTACGTGTCGGCACGATGGTGTACCGCAGACATCTTTTCGTCGACATCCAGCGGTATGTACCCTCTCGCTTTGCTTTGCAGTTGGGTTTTCTCAAGGTGTTGTTGGGGCGCCTTCAAGCATGGTGAAGCGCTTGGAGGTTTACAGGACGAGGAAATGCATGGGCTTTCATAGTGCTGAAGACACTAGCTAGATCTCTTATCCTGTGTTGTTGACTTCCCGGATTGCCGGCTTTGCGAAGTGGTTCGCGGAGAGCTTTCGGCATATCGGGGGCTTTCCAAGAAGGAGCTTGATGTGAAGCTGGCATCTGGAAAGGGTCTTGGAAAGTCGGATGGCGTCCGGTGAGAGGAAGTTTGGGCCTTCCTTTCTAGAGAGAAGTACAAGATAGGCTTTCTCGGTGACCAGGGCGTCATTGGTTCTGAAGCTGTTCGAGAAATACCTGATGAGGCTTTAGAGCAGCTAGAACAGGAGGAAGCCGAACTTGGTGCTTGGATGCAAGTGGTGCTAAGGCAAGCTTCCGTGGAGTCTACTGGCAAGAGTAGACCATCCAATGAGGAGTCAAGTGGAAGATCTGACTCTGACAGTGGGGGCAGGTTCCTCTAAAAAGCGAGCCCGTAGGAGTAAGAGGAGAGGAGTCATCATCGCAGCAAGGGCAACATGAGGACTCTCCTGACTTGGAAGTCCCTCTTACTATTAATGAGGATGTGCCAGTAGATGCTGACGAGCCTCCAGAGAAGAGAAGCCGAGAAGAAGAGACCGTCGATGAAGGTATGATTCTTCCTTTTTCTCTTTCCATTTCTTTTCATGGGATTTTTCCATGTTCTGATTTGCTTCTTGTTTCTGCTTTTCTTTTTTTTTTAGCAGAGGAAGACTTGGTGATGCCTGAGGTTCCAACCGATGAGGTGGTGAAGGATCCTGTCGGGGCACCTGAAGAAGAACCGAGGGACTCTAGAGTGAATCCAGAATCTCCAATTGGTATGACTTCTTTTGCTTTCTTCTTCTTTTTTTTTTTTTTTTGTCTGTGACTTGGTTTGCCAATATTTTTTCTTGTCAGCTGACTTACCACAGGATTCCGATGACTTTGAACTATCGATGGACGCAAATGTTTGATGATGCTTCCGATGAGTTCATGGAGGAAGAGAGTCTTCCGCCAGTCGTCGAAGAAGGTAATTTGTAGTAATAACTCTGATAATGATTTTCAAACAGGATCATATTCGTACCTTTTTGTGTTTCTTTGGCAGGTTTTGAAGTGACAGAGGAGGGTCCGTCGCTTCCTTTAGAACCAGAGCAAGGGATGCCAGAGGTTGATCCAGAGGTAGAGACTCCTGGGACCATTCTGACCACTGTTGAGGAGATACCTCGTGCTGAGATTCCTTCCCGAGCAGGAGCAGCTTCAACTGGAAAGAGTTCTTTTGTTACTCTTCCAACGAGTGATGACTATGAGCAGTCGACCACGGAGTTGGGCGAATCTTCAGCTGGGCCATCTCTTCTTTTGCGAAGAAGGTGGTGGTGCGGGTTTCCTCTTGGATTGAGACTCTGCTTTCTGGGCACTTAGATGCCGGATTTGGGATGATCCAGCATGTGCGTGAGATTCTCGGTGATGCCGAAGAGGCTGGTCTGGATGTCACAAGTGCCAGGGGCGAATCGTTTGATAGGATCATTGAGCTGGGTGACAGGTGGTTTGAGACCATGGGTTTTCCTGACGGCCAGTTCTTCAAGGAGATGTTCCTGGACCCTGCGGATAAGGCTTAGTCTAACCTGGATGAGGCTACACAAAGCAGGAAGCAGATAGTCCGAGAGAAGAACTTAAAAGAGCTAACCATCATTGGGCTGACACATGACCTTAACATCCTTGATAGGGAGGTCGATGAGGCCAAGAAACGTCTGAGCATCTGCAGGCACAAGTCGCTGCCAAGTGGACTGTAATAACAGAGGCTCGTGACAGGGAGAGTGCTTTGATTCGCCGGGTTGCAGATGCCGATCGAGTTCTTAAAAGGAAGTCTGAAGAGAATAAACAATGGCAAAACTGCTCGGGATAAGCTTCCCGGTGTGAAAGAAGGGTTACAGCCCACCCCAGCATCTCATGGCAAGTTCTTGAAGAATCGTGCCCTGGAATCCCTGACGGCTGAGGCCAAAAGTTTGCTTGAGGAGCTGAACTCTTGCTGGAGACCATTTTTTATTGAGCTCCTGTTTTTTTTTTTAACAGAAACCATCCTTCTCTCTTCTTTTTTATACCACTTGTATTTTTTGTTACTTTTCTTTTTTTTTTTGTAGTGCTTGTGAACACTTTTTTTTTTGTACCACATGTATTTTTTGGTACTTTTTTTTTGTTTTCCCTACGCTCACTTAAATCTTTTTGTGATTAAAGTAATTGCTAAATGGGATGCCTTTTTTTTTGTTTTCCCTACGCTTACTTAAATCTTTTTGTGATAAAAGTAATTGCTAAATGGGATTGATCAAAAGCTTGTCATTTTGTGAAAATCTTTTGTCAAATGATTGTTTTGGCATGGAAACCAGATTTTTGTTTGTGGCATGGAAGCCGATTTTAAGCATGAGAGCCAGTTTTGGTGGCATCTATAGCCAGTTTTGGCATTGATAGCCGGGTTTTGGTGGCATTGATAGCCGAGTTTGTGGCATTGATAGCCGGGTTTTTTGAAAGTCAATTTTTTTTGTTTGTGGCATTGATAGCCGGTTTTGTTTTGTGACATTTATAGCCTATTTTGGTGGCATCTATAGCCGTTTTTGTGGCATTTATAGCCGGTTTGGTTTTCAAAAAATGCAAGTATCGACTAAAAGTCGCCTCCCTGCTGAATGTTCTTGCAAGTATCTATGGAATGTCGCATCCTTGCTCATTCGATTATGAGTATCGATGGAATGTTTGCATCCTCGCGGATTTGGGTTGCAAGTATGATGGATGTCGCATCCTTGCTTTTCAGAAATTTTAGTTTTGCAGGTACTGACTTGATGTCGTTTCCCCACGATTTTTGAAATTTGTGGTTTTCTCGAACCTTGGGTTATGGATATCAACTGAAATGTTGCGTCTTTATGGTTTTTTAGGTTTTTTCGAACCATTGAAATTTGGTTATGGATATCAACTAAAATGTTGCGTCTCCTACGGTTTTTAGGTTTTTTTCGACCTTTGAAATTTGGGTTGTGGATATCAACTGAAATGTTGCATCTCCACGGTTTTGGATTTTTGCAAGTATTGACAAAATGTCGCTTCCCTGCGATTTTTGAAGTGTCGAACGTGTGTCGCATGCTTCCGATTTATTGCGAGTATCGACTAAACGTCGATTCCCGCGGCTTTTTGTTGAAAACCATTTTTTTTTTGTTTAAAGACACGAGGGTCCTAAGTTTTGACCTAAAACCATTTAGGCTGGTAAAAGGTAGGGTGGACTAGGGTGGAAATCCCTGAATCCGAATTTCGTTTCAAACCATGAATTTGAGTTCAAGGGTTGAAACTTTTGGTCAAGTTAAGGAAAGGTTCCTAAACTTGGGATTTTTTTAACAATGAAACGATTTGAAAGTAAGCATTGTTTAAATTTTTAGAAATTTCAACATTTGATATGAAATTTCTAAAAAAAAGGTGGGTTTAGCGAGCGTGTACCTAGAAAACCGGTTTTGGCCGTACAGGCATTGCTCTGACCCAGTTGGGTATGTCTTCAAGGGTAGTACCGCTTTAAGAGCTTGCCATTGATGGGCAGCATACATCTGTCACCTTCCATATTTAGGAGTGCGTATGCGCCGTTGGAGAAAACCTTGTCGATGACGTAGGGTCCCTCCCATTTTGGCTCAAATTTGCCTTTGGACTTGTGAGCGAAGACCATTGGTCTTTTTACCGCAAGGACCAAGTCACCCTTTTTGTAGGCGCGTTGCCTGACCTTTTTGTCGAAAGATCATGCCATGCATGCTTGGTAAAGTTCAATGCTTTGTTGAGGTTCGAGCCGTCTCTTATCGAGATTGTCCAGCTCATGGAGTCGCAATTTGACATTGCTTTCTTAAGTCATGTCATTTTGCAAGGATACCCTCAAGGAAGGAATTTGTACTTCCAAGGGCACGACAGCTTCGAGAATGGTGTGCTATGGGTTGGTCCTCGAACGGTGGTTCGATAGGCCCACAAAGCTTCAGACATTTTGTCGCTCCAGTCTCTTTTGTGACTAGAGACCATTTTTTTGAGGATTTTGCAGAGCGTCTTGTTTGAAAGCTTTGCTAACCCGTTTGCTGCCGGATTGTATGGAGTCGAAAGACAGCTTTGGATTTTGTATTTGTCGCAGAACCTGTAGAATCGATGATCCCGGAATTGTGGTCCGTTATCATGGACGAATCTTTTGGGTATGCCGAAACGACAAATGATGTTGGTGCGTAAGAACTGAAGGACTGATGAGGTCTTCATTTCGTTGAACGCAAATGCTTCTGACCACTTGGAAAAATAATCCGTAGCGGCGAAGATGAAGCGATGACCTTTGCTCGAAGGGGGAGAAATAAGACCTATGATGTCCATACCCCTGGCTTCGAAAGGCCATGAAATTGCTGTAGGATGCAGCCATTCTGGAGGCATGTGAATGTAATCTCCATGAACTTGGCATTGTTGGCAGTGCTTAGCAAATTGCATTGCGTCAGCTACCATGGTAGGCCAGTAATAACCTAACCTTTTTATCCGATCATAGAGCTTGGGACCAGCCTGATGAGCTCCGTAAAGACCAGCATGAACTTCTTTGAGTGTTCCTTCAGCCTCTTGTTGTGACAAGCAGCGTAGAAGTACTCCGTTGAAGGATTTCCTGTAAAGAAATTTTGAAGGAATATCCAAATGAAAGCTTGGGGTTCGCCTTTGGATGCTTACCCGTTCTTTTGGATCTTCAGGTAGGATTCCGAACATAATGTAATCAATGAACGGATCCCTCCGGTCGCCGATTGAAGTTTGAAGGATTGAAATCCGACTTCCAACCACTTGGTGGCATTCAGCAACTGCTTGCCATAGATTTGCATACTGTGATTTGCATGTTTTCCCCTTCCTGGATTGCCATAGATGCGGCAAGTCCACCTAGGGCATCTGCACGTATGTTTTCACCTCTACGAATGTGGGTGATGTGACAGATGTCAACTTTTGCGGAAGTGATTGTGATTTGTTGTAGTAAGGCAGCAAATCTGATTCATCTGGTTGATAATCAGTTGAGAGTCTCCAAAGACTTCCAGCATGGTGATACCGGATTCGATGGCGAGTTCCAATCCTAGGATCAGAGCATGATATTCAGCTGCATTGTTTGTGCATGGTTCCAGTAGCGAGAAAGCGTGTGGAATCATGTATTTGTCGGGGCTAACAAAGATGATGCCAACTCCCGAGATTAGCTATCTTTTTTCATTTGTCCTGGTTGCACCGTCAAAGTACATGTCCCGGGAGGCACTTTGTGAGAAAGTCTCCACATTGTAGACTGGTTCGTCTGGGAGATCATCTCTAAGCGGAGAATCTTTAGGCAATGGATGCTCTGCGAGGAAGTCCGCTAGAGCTTGCCCTTTGATTGCCTTTTGTGGTACATACCTAACATCAAATTGTGACAGAAGGATGGACCATTTTGCCAGTCGAGCATTGAGAGAACCTGCCTTTGTGACAAGGACCTTCAAGAGGTTGACCCTTGAGACCAGGTAGACTGTGTTGGAAAGCAAGTAGTGACGCAGCTTTTGTACGGTGAACATCACTGCAAGACATTCTTTTTCGACTGGAGAGTAGTGATGCTCTGCACCTACTAGCATGCGGCTGAGGTAATATAGAGCAGCTTCTTTTCTTTGATCATTTTCTTGCGCAAGTAGAGTTCCTAAAGAGTGATCAAGGGCTCTTGTGTACAAGATGAATGGTTTTCTAGTGGTAGGAGCGGCTAATACTGGAGGTTTTGTCAGGCATGACTTGATGTCTTGGAAAGTAGCTTCACAGTCAGCATTCCAGACAAAGTTTACACCTTTTTTCATCAACCGGGAGAATGGACGGCATTTCCCTGAAAGATTGGAGATGAACCGTCTGATGCAGGCCAATCTCCCTTGAAGCCCTTTGAGTTCTCTCAAGGTTCTTGGAGAGGGCATTTCTAGAATGGCTTTGACTTTTATAGGGTCAAGTTTCTATTCCAGCTTTCCGAACAAAGAATCCGAGGAACTTACCCGACGAGACGCCGAAGAAGCATTTCAAAGGATTCATTCAAAGTTTGTGTTTGCGAAGCCGGAGGAAGACTTCTCGAAGGTCTTCGAGATGATCTTCTTTTCTTTTGCTTTTGACGGCGAGGTCATCAACGTAACATTCAACCGTCTTGTGCTGCATATCTTGGAATATTTTCATCATAGCCCTCTGATATGTGGCACCAGCATTTCTCAGACCAAATGGCATGACAGTGTAACAATACACGCCAAATGGGGTCCGAAAAGATGTATGTTTCTCATCTTCCGGATGCATCTTTATCTGATTGTAGCCAGAGAAACCATCCATGAATGTCATTCGCTCGAATCCACAGGTATTATCAATCATTACCTCTGGTACGGGGAGCAGAAATTCATCTTTTGGGCATGCGCCATTCAGGTCTCTATAGTCAATACAGACCCTGATCTGCCCGTTTTTCTTTGTCACGGGGACAATGTTGGCCAACCATTCAAGATGTTGTTCCTCATGAATGAAGCCGACGCTTTTGAGTTTTTGAACTTCTTGTTCAATTTTATCCATCACATCTGGACGGAATCTTCTTGGGAATGCTTGACAGACTTGATGTCTTCTTGAAGATTGAGTTTGTGAACTGCTATTTTGGGATCTAAGCCAGGCATTTCAGCGTAAGACCATGCAAAGCAATCAACGAACTCACGAAGAAAGGCGATATACTTGGGTAACTCATCATCCTTTATATTCTTGCTTATGAATACAGGACGTGGGTTATCTGGTGTTCCCAAGTCTATCTTTTGGACATGATCTTCTGTTGGAAGGTTCGAAGGTGGTTCCTCCACAATATTTTCGGAGGCTTCCAGCTCAACGAAACCTTCTGGGGTTTCAAGGGCATTTCCAGACCAAGGTTTTGTTCCTTTCCACGGGTCTTCTTGATCGGTAACTTTCCCAAGGCTTGCTATTAGATGATCCCAATCACATGTTGAAACCGGGTCGAAGTAGGCTACTTCTTTTGGAGATGAGGGTCCTTCTGGGTCAGAAGACCACACGTCTGTGCCATCGGACAACTCCTCTTCATTTTCGGAGAAATCGTGCCAATTGGATGAGCTTCCTGGATCTTTATCAGGTGACTCATCGAAGAGATATCCAGGGAGATCGATGTCTTCATGGACTTGAGATGTTGAAACTTGGTCAGTATATTGACTTTTAATCCTTTGTGTCAACTGTCTCAGGGGAGTGTCGGGATCATACCCTAACCCGTGTGAAGACTTTTCTACATATCCGTAGAGTCTCCAATCTTCCAGCTGGCTTTTGGTCAAGACGGGCCCCAATGGCGTGAGAATACCGCGTCTTTCTCCCAAACCGACTGGATTTTGAGCGTCATAGCCCATTTTCTTCATAATAGCTTGTGCCACAGAACTATATAAGGATAGTTAAGGCATACCTTCATTTTGGAAAGGTTCAAGCATGGAGTTTGATGAAGAAGCATCCGATCTATGGAAGAAGATCGGGTTTTCCTTTGCTGAAGTTGCTGGAACAACGAAGGAAGCTGACGTAGGATCTTCTATGTCAGAAGTTGTCTCCATTGGAGTAAGAGCAGGTCGAACTTGCTGAGTGTCAGCTTGGCTTGACGATGTGTCGTCTTCTGGCTCTGAATCCGAATCCGTGTCTTGCATGATAGACACGAAAGAGACAACAAATTTGCCCCCAGGCTTTTGCTTTACCTTCTTCACTTTAGTTGTGATGACCAAAGGATTTGAAGGTTTGAGGGAGATGATGAAGGGAGTTTGAATGCTCTCTTCGGATTTACCGGATGATTTGTTTTCTTCCGGTGATTGTTGAGGAGCCTTGCCTTTATCTTTCTGGTGATTTTCGGCAAAGGGAGCTGCGTGCTTCTCCTCTTCTTCTTTTTCACCTTCATACATTTGTGAGTCTGCAAACTGGACTTCTTTACCTTTGAAAGGTTTTATGTCTGCAAAGACTCGATGTATCATGCCGTCGTCGCCAACAAACTTGATGCATTGATGTAGAGTTGAAGGGACAACACCATTCTCGTGGATCCAAGGGCGTCCGAGAAGGATGTTGTAGCATGAAGGGGTTTTTATTGCATACACAGTGACCTCAGAAATAAGATCACCGATCTACAACTTGAACCTGATTTTGCCGATAGGCCTTTGAGTACTCCCATCGTATCCAAAGACAGATACAGATGTGTGGCTCAGCTTGCTGGGTGGGATGCCCAACTCTTCGAGAGCCGATGTGGAGATGAGGTTGAGTGCAAAACCTGGGTCGATCTGAACTCTGTGCATAGGCATTTCCTTGATGTACCCTGTGAAGTACAGGGGTCGGTTATGCCTTATTTCGCCAAGTAGGAGGTCGTCCTTTGTGAAGGCGATGGTTGCACTGGCTGCTTTTTTAACCGAGAGGCATTCAATGCATGATCCTTCAGTTTTCTTCTTTTCTCCCTTTGAGGAAGCTTCTGAGTTTTTGACCCGGTAATCCATTTCAATTTGGAGGACTTGCCGGGCATGTTTGTCGACATCCTCATTCAGCTTTTGTAATTTTGAAAGCCTCCTTAGGGCCTGCATGTTCATCATTGTTGCCACTAGGGGCGCTTACAACATCTTTTCCCGAAGGATTTACATATGTAAAGGAAGATTAGTTGTAATTTTTGTGGTAGTCCCGGCCAGAGCGAGTGCCTCTACCAACTTCGAGAGCTTCTTGAGAAGGGTCTTCGTTTGGAAGATTGTCTTTAGGATCAAGAGGCTGTCGTTTTTCATTTACTGAGGATGTATCAGCTGCGGAGTTGCCATCCTCAGTGATTGTGTTGCACGGAGCATTTTCCGGGAACAAGTCCTGAACAGCATCCAGCAACCTTTTTTCTTCGTTGACCAATTCATCGTCCCAAGCATCAACAGCTGGAAATTCTTCAGTCAGGAAGGGTGTGAACTTTGAAGTCACAGTCTCAGGAGAAGAAGCCTGAGAGGGTGTCATCTCAGTGAAAGTCACGTGAGATGAGGTGGCTCCAGAAGATACATTGCTAGGCGTCGCCGGAGTGTAAGTGCTCTCATCAGACGATACTTCGGAAGAGCTATAATCCCGAATTATTACGTTACAGGAAGCTCTGACGGGAGACGTTGCCTGATCGGAGTCAGACTCATCCTCGGATGTAAGAGGATCGTCTATCCAGCAATTTTCTCCATTTTCAGGAGTTAAGGGAGGATGTACCTGATGGTCTTCAGGGACTTCAGGCTCTAGATTGTGAGGATGCTCATTGACGCGGTCTTGCTCTTGTTCTAGAGCGAGACGCTGCAAGATCCTTGCATATTCTTCAAGATCAGGCATGGGAGCCAAATCTTCTTCTTCATCAACTCTTTGTGGCTCAACATTGTTAATTTCCACTGGAGCAATGAGCGGTGCTGGGTCAGCAGCATTTTCTTGTACAACCTCTTGGTCTTCTTCATCATCAGACCAGATCCTTGTGGCTGTAGGGGGTTATACCAGATTACTGGCATAAGATGAGACTCAGGAACCCATTCTTCATCGAAGAGATACTCTCCTGTTTCAAGGGATTCCTCCCACTCGTCTGTGTAGTTGGATTCGAATCCATCATCGGTGTCGCTGGACTCGTATCCATCAATGGAGAATCCAACTACCAAATTGCAAGAGTATGATACCTCCTGCGTGGCTTCTTTGAATTGAGGTGGCATGAAATCACTGAGAGTGAATTTTCTTACCCCCTTTGAAGTCTCTGGAAGGGATGTTTTTTGTTGCCTCCAGTGAAGCGGTAAAGGAAGCCTCTGCCTTTTCTTTGACTTCTTGTTTTGGCTGGGTCTTCTCTTGCCGTTTGAGCTTGAGGAGATAATTTCCTAGCCTGCCTTCGCTGTTGAGCTGTAGGCTTTGTTTTCACGACCTCCCAATTTTCATCTTCCAGGAGATCAGGATGTACCCATATGGGTTGTCCGTCTGGTGTCAGGTAAGGAACCGGTTCTTCGGACGCTTGGATTGAGTTTATCACCTTGAAGGAAGTAGTGATCTTCTTCTTCAGTGATTTTGATGTTTGTCCACATGTCACCATGTTGACGGAGGCAGACCCATAGTTTTTGTCAAAGGTGATGACTCCGTTTTTCCACATCTCGTTTATTTTCTCCCTCACAACGAAGCATTGATTGAGAGGATGCGAGATCATCTAGTGGTATGGACAGTACCGAGGATCGTTGGTTTTGCCAACATCACCCGGTCTTTTTGGTTCAGGCAAGGTGAGCTTGCCTTTTGCCACAAGAGCCCCGAAGATTTCATCAACATCTTCATCAAACGGGTATTTCTTCTCTACTCGTTCTTTGAAGGCATCTGAGAGTTCAGGTCTCTTACAGCAGCTTTGTTTTCAGCTTTCTTTGGTGGCTGAGGAGCTGACTTGGTCTGCACATTGAGGACCTCTTTCTTCTTTGGTTTAGAGGTTGCAATGGCGGTTGGCTCTTTTCTTGATGATTTCTGACTGTTGAGGTCTTTAATCACCGTTTCAGCTTCCATGGAAGCTTCTAGGAGTTCTCCCAGGTTTTTTGATTTGTTGCCGATGATCATGGAGCGGATTCTAGCTCTCATGTTTTTTTCGGCAGATGTCGACTAGCGACGCTTGTGGCAATACATCAGAGCATTTGTATGCCATTGCTTTCCACTTGTGAATGAAGTCATATGTTGACTCATTCTCCCCCTGTTTTAGGATGCACAGCTGAGCCATAGTAGCGGGATGATCCTCACCTTTGAAGTGAGTCAGGAAGCGTGTCGCTAGCATGGCCCAGTTTTGGATCGAGTCCTCCGGCAGAGTGGAGTACCAATCGAAGGCCGTACCTTTTAGGGCACTTGCAAAGAGGCGGATCTTGAGTGCATCTTGATCCGCGATAGCTCCCGTCAGGATCTTGAAGTGGACGACGTGCTGTCTGGCAGATCCTTTCCCCGTATATGTTTGGAGAGTAGGATGCTTGAATTTGGTGGGGAACGGGACCGAGTCCATCCATAAGGGATATGGTGGCTTGATCCCATGCTCCTTGAGTATATCCTCTTCTTTTGCTTTGGCGAGGATACCGTCTACGTCCTTTTTGGTAAGGGCACGTGACTCATTTTCTTCTCCATTTACCTCATCGTCATGATGATTCGGAGGAGGTTCATTGTTCGCCTGATTTTGGAAGGCGAGGAGAAGGTTTTCCATAAGAATTTCAATCCTCTATTGGCCTTGTTCCAACTGCTGGATGCGGGTGATCGCATCATCTTGAGGTGAATTGCAGGGTGGTAGCTCAAAATTTGTAGCCAAGACGTTCATCCTTCGTGATTCGAACGAAGAAACTGCCCTGGTAACTGAGCTGGGGCTCATTCTTTTTGATGAAGAACTTGAGGAAGGATCACTCTGCCGTCCTTTGCTTGAAGGAGCAGGGGATTCTTCTGAGTGTCTTCTTGTCCTGGAGGCGCTGCGGGTCACCGGACGTCGGGCATGGATTTTTGTTGCTGACTTTTGGCATCTTCTGGTTTTTCCAACCATATGGACGGCAGCAACTTGGTTGGGTCTTTCTTTTTCGACCCATTTGGGAGAGACTTGAATTGTAGGAGACTGGGTCATTTGCTTCTCTAGTCTCTTTTGTCGATACGACGCGCGGCGTATACGACAAGCAATTTGAGCTTCGATCAACTCTGGCTGGGCTTTGACGATGAATGATGTGCTCCCTCGGGCGCAGCAGCCGAGCCTGTCTTCTTTGTAGCTGGGCAATGACAGGATGCGAACCCTGTCCTTCGCCTGTTGCAGCGAAGCTTTGAATTTTTGGAGTTCGGCCCCTGTAGAGATGAAGAATCGAACTGCAGGTTTGTAGGTCTTAGCAGGTGCTTGCAGAGGCCTTGTTGTTAGTTTTATGGACTCAATCCAGTAGATGATATAATAAATTGATTAAATTCTTTATTTATTCATATATTCATGCTTTCCTTTCATGAGATGAATGGTGATTTATTATATACTTGCACATAACCAATACGAATGACATGATGGTTCATGAGATGAACCGGGGTCCACAAGTATATTAGATGTAACACATGTGTATGGATGAGATCCACATACGGGAGACATGTGTGACAAATCTTATACTTAAAATATATTCACAACCAGTGATGAGACTGGACATCTCATACTGACAAGGTTGCAGTACTTTGATCACTATGAGATAGTGTGATTTGTCTCGATCATCAGAATGGAAGATTCTGGATCATGGTGCTGGTACATTTGATGTATTGAAGGACCATGAGAAGCACCTTATAAACACTGTCTTTATTTTAAGGTCTGCTCTCATAATTCCCTAGCAATAGGCTCTCAATCATGAGACATTAATGAACTCAAGTTTCTATCTATTCATTTGCTTTGAGTCACCAATGAGTGAGGCCAACTGTAGGTCAACACCTCGGTGATTTGGGTACATGGTAGTAGAGCTGTGGGAACATTCAATAGTCAAGAAGGAATCTATCTCTAATATCCCCTTGTGCCAATTAATGGATTTATCATTGGTAAGTGCGCACCCATTCCGATTAAGAGTTAATTGGAAAGGTACCTATTGATAATTATAATTAATTGGGGCTCAAGGATAATAAGATATGGATCAAGTTTGGAAGACAGGTCCAATTGATCCATGGATATTGATAGAGGGGTTTACTTGTGGTAATGTGGAAGTTTAGGGTCTTCTATGTAATATTCCTACGACTGGAGTTCAATTGCATTTATATAGTGGAGTTATTTGTAATTAACTGTGGGCCCGGATTACACATGAGTTGTGGGGTCGCGTGTCCCAGTTGGAGCCAGCTTTCTAAGGAATCCCTAGTGGTCCCCACGCTAGCCCAATAATTAGAAAGTATCTAATTCTAGTAGAACTCTAAAAGGAAAGTTACTATTTCTATTTGAAGTGAGACTTCTAATAGTGGTAATAGTAGACTTACTAATTTTAGTAGAAGTGAGACTTCTATTTTAATTAGAAAGGAATTAGAAAGATACTAATCATATTTGAAGTGAGACTTCTAATTATGATATGGTAAGTTACTAATTAATGGAAGTAAGACTTCTATTGTAATTAGTAAAGAAGAGACAACTTGCAAAAGTTATAAATAGAGGAGGGCAAGGCCTTGGACGTCCATGCATAAATCCACCTAGGGATTCACGCCCAAGTCCCCTAGTGCAAGTGTTGCACGAGCTCTTCTCCTCTTCCCCTCTTCTAGTTCTCTTTCTAGTTCCTCCTTAGAGTTCCTAGTAGTTTTCTCTTGGAGATCCCACCATCTTCTTGAGAAAAAGGAGAATCTAATACGGGTCATAGCGTGGAAGATCAAGAGGTCTTGGAGATCCCTATTTGATTAGTGAAAGCGTTTCATCATCAAAGAAAGACGCAACTTCTCCATTAGAGCACAACCGAGCTCCAAAGGTATAATCCACTTCCTTGCATGTTGTAGATTATTATGGATGCTTGTTAGTTGCTGTTTCTATCTTCTAGATAGATTGTATTTACTGATCATGATGACTGAGATTGAGGACATGGATCTTGGATTGGGTTTTATAGCCTTATGGATAGTTGATCCCTGCGTCAAGTGGGTCAAAAGTTTTTGAAACCTATCCTAGAGGCCCACCCTATTTCCAACACTTGTGATGCATGATCTGATTTTAGGCTTGTAGGAACAAGCCGGCTCATGCTGGTTTGACTTGGGAGTCAGGTTGGAGATGGGTCTCTCCTTTTTCATGTAAGCAAGAGGGTAGAACTGGTTCTCCTTGAGTGGGGCCAGGAATGCTGGCTTGGTAGATGTTTGGGACCTTCTCTATTTTGGTGAAGGTTTTGGGGACCAAGTCTTGGGATATACCTGGTCGTTTGCTGGTCGAGGCTTCGTGGTGCTGCCACGGGCTTCGGGCCTTCTGGTGCTCGCCTTTGGTGTCACGGTAGTGACACGTTGAGAGGCGAGTTTATGCTTCTTGGAAGGAGCAGCTTGTTCCTCGGGAAGTGGGAATGGTCCCAGCGTCCCAAAGACGATAGTCCGGGGAGTCGAGGTCGACCCGGAGCTCAGAGAGTTGCCGAGGGAGTTGACGCTTCGGCAGCTGATGGGGCGCTTGTAGGTGCGCGTAGTTTGCTTATGTTGAAGCATGAGTTGGTGCTTGCTCTCATCGAAAGTAATGGTAAGTGATGCTGCCATTGTTAGATTTTTTCGAAAATTTCTGAAACAAGACCACATCCATTAGTAATCACAAGAATATAATGATCATAAATGGGAAGTTCTATGGTTTTGTCTCTTCAAATTGCTCGAGGAGATGACCCAAGCAATATGAAGAAGGGAAAATGCCATAGATGGTACAATTGTTCTGATCGCAGGTATGGTAAGCCCAGAATGAGCATCCCAGTGACTGCTAGAAGCAATTGTGAACTTAAATTCGACTTATCGAGAAGCAGAGCTTGCTCGAGGTAAGAAGAATATAAAGTTGGAGTTACAAATGTGCCGGTCGCAATACAGTAGACCCTGAAAGGGCGTACTATTACCGCTAGACACAAATGTTTTGAGACCGTATCCATGAGATGAGATTCTCCGTTTTGAAAGGTCAAGATTGGATTCATCAAAGAGAGCAGATGTTATTCCGATCTGAACACGGGCTCAGCGATTTCCGCGAGCCCCAGTGCTCAGAAAGAAATGAACCATAATTTCTCGGATCTGAATCCAAAAATGACGAGTTTTTTTTTTTTTTTTGAAAGGCCAATATCAGGTTCATCAAAGAGAGCAAAAGGCACTCCAATCTGAACACGAGCTCAGCGATTTCCGCGAGCGCCAGTGCTCAGAAAGGAAAAGACCAAGATTTCTCCAATCTAAACCCAAAATGACGGAAGTTTTTTTTTTGAAGATTTTTTTTAAAATCCTTTTTTTGTTTTTTTATTTTTTTTATTTTTTTAAGATTTTTTTTTAATTTTTTTTTTAATTTTTTATTTTAAAATTTTTATCTTTAAAAATTTTATTTTTTAAAAGAAATTATTTAAAAGACGAGAGAGTACACATAGGCCTCCTAACCCGGTCTTATGAAATCTCAATTGATAGAATTGCCCCCAGGTAAGGGTAGGATTACTTAATGAACCCGTTTGGAGCACCCTTGCCTAGAACAGTCAAGCTGGCTCCACACTCTAGACAAGGCTTTTTTTAAATCAACCATGATCAAAGAACACAGTTGGTTTAACCTTAGTGGTCTATGTCTTTTTTTGTTTTTTTTATATATTTATTTTTTATTTTTTGATTTTTAATGAACTCATCGAAGAGAAACGATGGCCCAAAACCTTAGTCGAATTGGCTCAACATTTCTGCAAGCACGATGAACGATAGGAAAGGATCAAGGTTTCTCAATTTTGAATCCAAACTGAAAAATCTAATTTTTTATTTTTTTTTTATATATATTTTTTTATTTTTTATTTTTTAATGAACTCATCGAAGAGAAATGATGGCCCAAAATCTTAGTCGAACAGGCTCAACATTTCTGCAAGCACGATGAACGATAGGAAAGGATTAAGGTTTCTCAATTTTGAATTCAAAATGAAAAATCTGATTTTTTTATTTTTTTTGTTATTTATTTATTTTTTATTTTTTTAGATTTTTAATGAACTCATCGAAGAGAAACGATGGCCCAAAACCTTAGTCGAACAGGCTCAACATTTCTGCAAGCACGATGAACGATAGGAAAGGATCAAGGTTTCTTAATTTTGAATTCAAAATGAAAAAATCTGATTTTTTTTTTGTTTTTTTTTTATCTTTAATGAACTCATCGAAGAGAAACGATGGCCCAAAACCTTAGTCGAACAGGCTCAACATTTCTGCAAGCACGATGAACGATAGGAAAGGATCAAGGTTTCTCAATTTTGAATCCAAAATGAAAAATCTGATTTTTTTTTTATTTTTTTTATCTTTAATGAACTCATCGAAGAGAAACGATGGCCCAAAACCTTAGTCGAATAGGCTCAACATTTCTGCAAGCATGATGAACGATAGGAAAGGATCAAGGTTTCTCAATTTTGAATCCAAAACGAGAAAATCTGATTTTTTATTTTTTATTTTTGAAAAGAGAAAGAGTGGAAATAAATTCAAAGAATTAGAAATTTTCCAAAAAATCTCATCTCATTTTTTTTAGATGCGGAATCCAACATAGGCCACCAATTAGAAAGTAGCCAAGGAATCGAGGAAAGAAATATAAGCATAGAGCAAAAGATATGATATGCAAATATTTCATTTATAGCATCGTGTTCTCAAATGAACGAGTCCCACCGGGTGTGCCAGCTTGATGGACCGCGCTCCTGCCTGGTCCTACCGAGGTCGGCGGACGTGGGAGTCCGTTGGGTCCGACCCTTTCGTAACCGGGGGCAGAGGCGTGCATCAACATTTCTTTTGTGTGGGTGTGCCAGATTTTCTATTTTTACTTGGAATTGCAAGTGGTGATCCGGAGATCAACCTTCGTAAGTAAAAAAAAAATCAACTTCTTTCAAGTTTTCCATTGAACATATATTTAAGAAAAGAGACATTTTCTTGATTTGCCATGAAAGGCGATTTTTTCGGCATTTATAGCCGATTTTTGGCGTTTATAGCCGATTTTGGCGTTTATAGCCGATTTACAATCCTTATCAATAATGAAAGACAAGAGTTGTGATTTTTGTCTCTTTTAAAAAAAATACAGACTACAATGAAAAGCAAGAAAAGGAGGATCTAACTTCTCAGGAGATTGTGGAGGACCCGTTCAGATTGACGGTCGCAAGCCATATGTGGACTTCGCCATCATCCATGCAGATGAGAATAGATGATGCTATTGATTCGCTTGGCTTGGCTATCACCTCATGTTTTTAGAGGACAAAGACCAAAAGGAGGTCTTATGTCCAATAAAAAGCCAAGTAGACGGGCTGAAAAGCCACGTCTAAGCCATTGGAGGCAGAAGGAGAAGGCAAGGATCTTGGGGGTACCCCCCAAGGGACTTTTGTCACCTTGTAGCGGTGGTCGGTGTAGAACTTCCGCAGAGTTTTCTCTCTTTCCTTCTCTGAATTTCTGTGCTTTGTTCGTGTCTCTCTGTGTTTTTTCTTCTTAGAGAGCTCTCCTATTTATAGGCTTTTAGGTAGCCATTTAGGAGGGTTTATGAGCCTTAATTGTCATAAAGCTACATAAAGGGAGGAGTTATAAGATTGATTTTTTTATTTTGTAACTCCTTTTTCTTGGCTTCTGATTGGCCGGAGGAAATTGAGGGCATTTAATCGCCTTTAATCGCCATGATGGGAGGAGTTTCATGGGTTAAATGCCATGAATCTCTTGACTTGTAACTCCCGGATGCTTGCTTCTGATTGGTCCGTCCAAAGAAATGGATTAATGACTGTAATAAAGGTAGTCAATTAATCGCATTAAGTGGTCGCCGAGCAGTTGAAGAGTCGCGGGCCGTGCCGCGTCTTTTGGGATTCTTCTGGCGATGATCATCGATGGATCTTCATGTAGATCGACATCGGATGACCATGTAACTTCACGTGTTGGTTGCCAACAGCGGGTCGGTGCCATCTGTCCTGTCGATTTCTTGATCGGTCGGGTAGAAAGCACACTTTTTTTGGCTGACTAGTTGACGATCAATGTTGATTTCGATACTCTTAATGATTAACCCATGTTTTTGACGGATGTTAGAGGATTTGGTGTGTCGAAAGTATGAATATTGGAAAATACCAGAGGCCGGACGCTTCAAATAGCGAAAAAACGGCGAAAAACGGGGTTTTCGGGGCCCATCGGGCGCTCCTGGGCCCTAGGGCCCTGCGGGGGATTTTTCCCCCTTTTGTCCCGTTTTGTGTCCGTTTTTGCTTTTTTTTTATTCTTTTTTCTTCTGTATTTTTCCTTGACATTTTTGACCATTTATTGGCATGATTTATTTGTAGAAAATCTGATGAGAATCCTTGTATTTTATTTGGCAAAGTTTCCAGTTTTCCGAGAAAGCCGAAGACTTTGTCGTGCAGAGCTGCTGATTTTCCGTCAGAAGCTGAAACTGAGTCAAACGATGTCGGAATGACCTGAAATTTGGGGTGAAGCCTGCTTAATAAGACTAACCATAGGCTTTTGTTTGAGTTTTGAAGCCGTTTGGGGTCCTATCACCAGTAGACTTACTTTTGTCGCGATGAAGATGTCGCGGCTTGATGTGCGGTCAACCGATGTCCGATTGACTTGAAATTTGACAGAGAACCTATTGGAGTCATTTTAAGATGATCCATAGGCTCTGTCTTGGAAACCATGGTCCCGGGAGCTTCGCCGCCGAGAGGCCTGATTTGGCTTCCAAGCGTCAAAGTATGGTCAAATGCTGTCGAAATGACCTGAAATTTGACGTGTAGCCCTTTGTAAGCATTTTGAAGCCGTCCATGTGCTCTATCTGATGAGTGATGGCCTCGGTGGTTCTCGCCGCCGAGATGCTTGATTTAGCTGTTCGAGGGTTGATGTAGGGTCAAACGTTGTCGGTTTGACTCGAAACTTTGATGTGGAGCCTTTTGGATGTATTTTGAGACCATCCATCGGCTCTTATCGAAGATTTAGTGTCTCCGATGCTTTCGCCGCCGGGAGCTACTTTTCAGCTGCCGGAGAAGCGAAGTTAGGCCAAATGATTTTGAAATGGCCCGAAACTTCTTGTGTACTCCTCTTTTGGCTGTCTTGAAGGATCTTGCAGTTTTTGTTTGATTCTGACAAGATTTGATTTTTTGGAAGTAGCATTGCCTATTTATGGCAGGTTGCGACTTCATGTAGCTCTTTGGATCTTGAAAAGGTAAAGTGACATTTTTGGTGTCAACAAAAATCCTTGTGGCATGCAATAGATAAAATTACTGAGGCAAAATCATATATTTAGCTCTATCTTTCTTGTTTGCATTGTATTGACAATCCCAAGATCAAATAAATGAGGGTTAACATCAGGTTTATACATGGTGTCAATGGAGTGTAGGAAAAAAATTAAAAAATTAATTTAAATAGCCTTTTACGGGCTTTGGTCTGTCTTGGACCTAGCCCACTTCTGTCGAGGGTAGTGCTTGGACAACTCTGGTCGTAGCTTGACCCTTTGAGTCCATTGAATTCTTGTAAATTTTCCAGCACGGGGATTCCCGAATCCTCTTTTGTATTGTAGCATGCGGGAATTTCAACAAAAATAATAGAGGTTGGAATTCTAGGTATCCCAAAGGTAATATGAAACATTTTAGGTGACTGATGATTTGAAATGCTAGTAAAGAAACATGTCATTTGCAAACGTAAGGAGACAAGCCACCACATGATAATGCCCATGAACTCTCAACATACCAAAGTCATGTAAAAAATAAGAGTAAAGAATGAGCCCTTTTCCAACATTGGTTGTTAAGGGTGCATTTGTGCAAAAGCTGTGGAAGAAAAATGCTTTCCGATCAGGGGAGGTGAGAAACCTAGATCGTTGCTCGAGGAGATAATAATGTCATGATAAGGCATCAGGAATCTCGGATCTTCGAAATTGCCATTGTACTAAACAAAAGAGCTGAAGAAATTGGCGCCATTTTCATTCCTTTTCGTGGCAACTTCATCTACATAAGAGCACCATAAGTCTTTGAAGAGGTCTGAGAGGGTTGAATTTAGCTTTGTCCTTAATCCTTTAATGGAGTTGCCCACCATTTAGCTAAAATGGGACACTCAATTGATTGGTGGGATGATTTATGGTTTAGTTAGTGAGCATGGTTTATCCTGTGCAGTTTTTGCTATTTTTCTTTTCTTTTTCTTTTTTTTTTCCTTCTTTTTTGAGGGTTTTATCAGAAAACTCATATTAGAGTTAATGTAGACCCGCTCTTTTTTTCTTCTTCTTCTTCTTCTTCTTTGTCCTTCTTCATCCCCTCTTTCTTCATCCAGTGCATCATCCTCGAACCTAGTTATCGAAGGATATCGTCACTCGCCTTTCACCCAAAACACATCATAGCCCCATCATCCCAGCTGCATAACCCATAATCAGAACCCAAACAACCTCTCATGTTCCTAGTCATTGAACCAAACAGGCGGCACACACCTCTCTCTGTAACTCACTCATCTTCAAATTGATATTTCTTTCTCTGTCTCTCTAAGTCCCTGTAAATGAAATTCTCACATCTCTTTAAACTAGGGCTGTCAAAATGTCACACGACCCGTTAACACGACACAAACCCGGCCACATGATATTAAAGGGTTTGGGTGACCCCTTAATGGGTTCGAGTCATTAATGGGTCGGACCCGTTAACCCATTAAATTAATGAGTCGTTAACGAATAAACCCGGTAACCCATTACAACCCGATACAACCCGCCAAAAAGTCATGCTGCCAAGTGTGCATCACATTACCATGCAAAAATCAAAGTGTGGGTGACATAACTTTTGTTCAGTGGAAGATGCACTTAATAAAAAGATATACAACATTTACTTAGAAAATGGGCCTGGCCTCAAAACATAAAGTATGGCCCCATGGTTTAGAAAAGAGATACTTTTTAAGTTTAATGAATATTTTTTTTTTCAAAATTAACTGGTTAACGAGTCGTATTTGGGTGACCCGTTAAATAAATGAATTGGGTTCGTGTTTGATTTTTTGACCCATTTTTTTAATGAGTTGCGTTCGGGTTGAGGTGATTCTAACCCGAATTCATTTGACCCGCAACCCGAATTCGTTAACACGACCCGTTTGACAGCCCTACTTTAAACAGACTCTCATGCTTCTAGTCATCGAGCTCAACCGACAGCCCACATCTCTTTGCAAACTCACCATCTTCTGTTCGATCTCTCTCTCTCTCTCTGCAACTCCCCATTAATTAAATCACCACATATCTCTGCAATTCCATGCAAATAAAATATTTTCCTCTCATCACAGTGATAAGTGGGGATATCCCCGCCCAATATAGTTAAAATGCTCCACCAGTTATCACGAATTTAAAACTAAGATGGCGTTATTTTTGTTGTTTTTGGAGCTTGATTATTAGGAATGGGGATTTTTAGTTTAATTTGAGATGATCGTCGAGAGAGGGAAGATGCTGGTGGAAGGGAGATATGAAAGATGGGTCTCGGTTACGGTACATGGCTGGTTGAAAAAAGATGAGAAAAGGAAAACTATAGAAAGAAAAGAGGAAATGATGAGTTAAAGAAAGAGAGAGAGAAGGTGAATTTTGTGAGATGACTTCAGATGGGTATGTTTAGGTTGCGGGAGAAAGATGGATGAGGAAGATAATGGTGATGATGGGGTTTTGATGTGATGAAGACCAACGACGATGGGAGGCGGTTGTTTGATTGTGTGCAGCTGAGTTCATGTATGATGAGGAGGAAGGAAAAGGATGAGGAAGAAGAAAAAGCTAGCGGAGACATCCCTGCTCCTGTACGTTAGGAGGGGCACATCCCTCCCCAACTCTAATTTAAAAAAGTTAAAAGAAAAAAATTATTGGGATCACTACAGCAAAAAATATATCTTTTAAGTCATTTTTGGTCTACAATGACTCTAAGATGATTTTTCTTTTGAGCCCTGCTACATGGACTAACTCATGGACCGATCCATGGACTAACTCCATAGTTTTGGGGGGAAAATCACCTGACATCAGGTGATTTTCCCCCCAAAATCATGGGGTCTGTCCATGGACTAACTCCATGAGTTAGTCCATGTAGACTTTTTGTTTTCTTTTTGGTGAAATCTCTGTTTTTTTTTATTCAATGGATAATTTTTTTTTTTTTTTTTGCTAAAAAGTAAAAAAACAAAGAGATAATGGGTCACACATTGAGCCCAACCCACCCATTTTCACGTCGTGTACATAAACCGGTTCATATCAACTCAGGCCTCAACTCAAGACTTCCCCAGTCGGGTCCCATTGGACTCATCTCGCCCCTCGATCGCTCTTCGAAGAAGAATAGAACCAGAAAAAAAAAAGGGCAAAAAAGACCCTTCTTCTACATCTGCAAGAACCAAAAAAAACCCTAACCCTAATTTCCTCCTTCTCTGCAAATCAATGGATGCGAAAGACATCTTGGGTCTCCCCAAAACCGCTTTTCCATCTTCTCTGGACAAGAAGCCTCGCTCCCAAAAGGACTCTCAGAGAAAGCCAGATGGCATCTCCCGAGAGGCATTTCTCCTTTTCCATCTCTCTCTCTCTCTCTTTCTGTGTTTTTCATGTGATTGCTTTTTCGAAACTGTGTTTTAGGGTTTTTTGGTTTTCTAGGTATACGCGCTGACAGGCGGTTTGGCGCCTCTCATGCCAGCTCTCGACGTCTCTCATTTGAAGAAACGCCAGCAATCCGACAAAGAAAAGGCATGAACTCTTCTCCCCTGTGAAAAAATGCGATTTTTTTGCTCAATTTTGGGTTTTACCTTTGAATGTTGCTAAAGTTCCGATCTTTTGTCTTGGTTAGGGCTTTAGATGTTGGAATTGGAGATGGGTTGGTTTCGGAATTGGGAAATTGATACTTTGGGACTCTAGGGTTTTGCTAGGGTTTTGATATTGATGTTTATACGTGAATGGTAAATGGTTATATGCATGATCTAAGCTTGACAGACAGAGAAACCCATGAATATTTTGATGCAAAACCTGGTCCCAGCAAGTCCTTGAGATTTGCCTCTCTGTTATTAAAAAAAAAAAAAAAAAGAGGGAGTAATGGTGGTTGTTTAGTAGAGTGTAGAAGGGGGACTTTGAGCACTCTTATTTATAGCACTATTAGGAGATACCCATCAACTTAAGCACTCAAAGTTATTGAAATATTCCTTATTCCAAGAGAGTTTGATGTCCCCAAGGTTTCTCAGTTTCAGGTTTTCCAAAGTAGAAGCATTTGTTTCTCCTAGACTAAATTAGGGATAACAGAGTAAAGAAGACATCACCAAATGTCTGGAAAAGGGTGTATCCCTCTAGCAGAAGTATGTCAGAGAAAAGGAAGTGATTCTGCTGTCTCTATCTCAATGCAAGATCTTATGCTACTATACTACTAGGAATGAAAACCTCAAATTTTGGAGTCTTTCGTTTGACTTCATTTTGGGATTTTATCATTGGGCGACACCCCTATATTCACATATCAGAAATGCAATGAAGAAAAGAAGATATTCAACTATCTTGCTAACCTTGCAACCTATGTGCAAAGGCGAGGGAGCTGCAATGCTGAAGTTGGGTTGCGAGGGGTGAGGGTTTTGTTCAATGTTGCATGTGCATGTGTGTGTGTGCGCTTTATAAAATGCCAATAGATGCATTATTTCCACTGGCATTAGGACATGCATCTGTCAATTACAAGTTTGAATTTATCTATGCAGATAACCTGGCAGTGGCTTACTTTTAGCAACTCTGCTCGAACAGATAATTTGCAACTTTCACATTGGGTATGCTGTCTATCTTATCCGATGATGCAATAAAGGGCTAAAGCCATGCACTTAGTGATGGTCAGTTACACCTTTTCAATATTCTCAAGTGACATGCTTGTTTTTGTATTTTTTCCCAGGTGAGAGTTGTAAATGGTGTTCCTCCAACAGGCGACTACTCTTTTGCAAAATATAACAAAGTACGTACTAGTATGTTTTATAAATGTGTGCTGCTATGCATTTTTTAATTGAATTGTATGCCTTCTCTCTCTCTCTTTCTCTCTCTCCTTTTCCTGGGGGAAATGATACATATTCTCTAATATGGTATTTTTGCAGTCTGTTGACATTCTCAAATACTCTGATGAGGAATATGAAAAGCATTTGACAGATCCTGTAGGTACAAATTATATGTGTTAATTCTGTATGTCTTATGACTGTCAGTGGCAGGCTGCAGTATCATTTATTCATAACTGTTATATTGTTATATGGTTCTATATGTATGTAATCATCTATTGGGATCATTAATCATGTGTAGAACTGTTGTCAGATGCTCATCTTTTTTGGTTCCTCACATCACAATATCTGCTGACTGCATGCATCATCATCAACTCATGACCTTGCTTTCTCCTTGATCTCGTGTGTTTAGGTGTGGACCAAGGAAGAGACAGACCAATTATTTGATCTATGTGAACGATTCGATCTCCGTTTCATAGTGATAGCTGACAGGTTCCCATCCTCTCGAAGTGTGGAAGAATTGAAGAGTCGTTATTATGCTGGTAGCTTGCAGTCTTATCTTGCACAGTTTTCTTTTATATTAGATTTTATCTTTGACAATCTTGTATCTTTTTTGGTCCTTATTTGGAAAGAACAAATTTGAACATGGGGACCTGTTTGCTATTTGTGTATGCCTTCAGTTTGTAAAGCGCTTTTAACTGCAAGAGCTCCATCTTCTGGAGATGTTTCTGAACACCCTCTTGTTAAGGTGATTATATTCTTGTTGGATTTTCTTTCTATTCCCTTGCTGATGCTATGATTACGCATGAAGCTACTCTGTGTTCTGAGCTTTTGTAATACAAAGCTTGCGTACTTTTTGCTTATGATTTGCCTCCCTTTTGATTAATTGTGTGCTGCTATATGTAGGAGCCTTACAATATTACTCAGGAGGTTGAGCGAAAGCGTGCACTGTCTACAGTTTTTCCCAAACTAAGCAGCAAGAGAGAAAAGATGCTGAGGTATAAGTGTTGTGTTTTTCAACTTTCATATATGTGAGAATGATGATGAAACATTGAAACTTGTGTTGTAGGTTCTGTTTTGATTATCTTATTTTCTTTGTTTATTTACTTATTACTTTTTGTAAGGTTCTTTCTTGTATCATCTTTGCTTGTGTAATTTGATGCATGGCCAAAGTCATTTATTTGTTTGTTTCTTCCCTCTCAGATTCTTGCTGAAGCAAGAGAATAGCTGAGTCTCGTATGATAACAAGGTCAGAATGTTAATCTTTCTACTGCATATGCAATTTTTTTTTTATTCCTTTTCTGAGTTCATTTTTGCAGCTGGTTTCAGTGCAAAATGCCCAAATTCAGGTCTTATAATTGAAGTCTGGGATTATTTATTATCCCAGAATCTACAGCCCATCTATAATAACAGTGTATCTCTTTTTATAATTCATACAATGTCTGGTTCTCATTGACATCTTATATGGTTAATTGAAAGAACTTGTTTTGGGTGCTCAAATGATTTATGTGAAGTGATCGAGAGTAACTATACATTTAAAGATTCTAGCTTTGATGATTTTCATGAGCAGAAGATGCTGGCTATATGTTTAGTTTTTATTAATTTTTATGGATGACATTTCTTGTAAGTAAACTTGAAACTCCTTATTTAGCTAGATTTTTTTAGGAATCCACGTAGGCCTCATATATCAGTTTTTCTTTTTAGTGGATGACAATGAATTTTATTAAAAACAACATAAAATCATAAGTTTGTGCATACCAAGGATGAAAATAGTGGTTGCAGTGGGCGTAGCGGCTAGTGGCCAAAATGCTACATAGTGGGCGATACGTAGCAGTTGCGGCATAGCGGTGTGAATTTTTAAATTGGTAAAAAAAATTCAAATCTTGTGTAGTAGTCAATCTTGTGTTTTTTTTTTTTTTTAATGATTTGGAACTAGATAGGGGTAGAGACAACTTTGGGAAAGGCTATTGAGGAGAAGAAATAGGAAAAACAATGTTTTAAATTAAAATTGCTTGGCTCTACTAAGTTTTAGATCGTAGCGCCAATATTTTCAAAATAGAGTAGTAGCCTCAACTGCTATGGCCAATAATGAGAATAGCGGCTGCTATTTTGAACCATAGTGCATACAATCTTCCCAATTAGAAGTTTGTGTTCCTACGCACACATATACATATATATGAAAATTATCAAGTGCACACCTCATTTTTGTGCACACCCGTTAGTGGGGCCCACCTAATCACCCATATGAAACGACCACAACCCCCGTGATAGTCACTGATCCCACTTTTTGGCACGCATCCAAATGGAGTGCACTGTTGGATTGACTTTGCGTGGATTTTAAGGGATGAAATGTGTGGGCCTTTGATCAAGGGGTTATGATATAGTGTGAGCCCCCAATTCTATACACATGTAGGGCTGACCCAGATCTTGCGATCCCCTCATTCCATCCCAAAGTGGGGCCCCTGGTTGGCCCCACAGAAAGGTGCACATGTAAGCTTCATGTGCACGTCGTGCGCTGGATAGCTCCATATATATGGTACCATCCAAAAACAAAAAGTACTTGTATTTGATAATACACAGCTATTAACCTAATCAATGCAATTGGCATGTTGCAAACACGAGCTCTACCTTTCCCCTCCATTTTTCATCACTCCGCTCAAGGTCTCCAAGAAACTCATTTCTCAGTCGGCAGTCATACCTTCAGTAGATTGATCCTAGTGTTTTTTGAGAACAGAAAACTTGAGAAAAAAGAGGAAACTGGAGAAGAAATCCAGAGCAAGATAAACTCTGTCCCCTTTCTTTGCTGCCATCAGATCTATCATGTGAATGCAGTGTCTTTGCCTATTCTTTGTGACTAGCATCGCTTCACCCAAATCCAGTCCACTTTGGACTAATCATGCACATCCCTACCTCATTTTACACCTCCTGTAACACCTGGTCTGCTTTCACCCATTGTAGGACACCAACAAACTAAGAAACAAATCTGGCTGACACTGCCACCCAACCCAAAGTCTCACTCTTCATCTCACTCTAATTTTAGTTTCCATCTTTCCCGGCTGTCACTCTTTAAATCTGCTCAAATTCTATGGTGCTTAGGATGAGGATTTTGATTGCAAAACAATGGGTTGGTCGGCTAGGAATAACAGCCCTCTCATTGAAAATGTTCTAGTGGTGATGGTGGCTGGTCAGAACTAGTGATGAATTCCGGCCATTGTGCACTGATGAACATGTGATTGCAAGATCTCTCTCTTTCACACTCATGCGCGTGCGCAATTCAGTGGTCTGAGCTCTGAGCTATGATTCTATAGAACCTCAGAAGTCTATCTGTCACATTGCACAAACGTGCTCTTCTTGTATCATAGCTGTAAAACTTAGTTCGAACTTCGTTTCGGTTTGGCCATCAAACTAAAGTGTTTCGGCCGATTTTGGGATTCGGAACTTCTGTGAAACATTTCAAAAAATAAAAAATAAAAAATATATATATATATATATGGGGAATGTTCATATGCATCTTTCTCTCACCATAGAGTAAGGGACACTCCCCTTTTTGCACATGAAAAGTGCATTTTGTACCTCACCCTATGTACTTGAAAAGTACATTTTGTACTTGGAAATTTCCAAAAAGGGAAGTGTCCCTCACCCTATGGTGAGGGAAAGATGCATATGAATGTTCCCCTATATATATGTATGTAAAAATATATAATACAGATCTTGTTGCTCCTTGGTGCCCCATCTTAAGGAGGGACTTCAAGGATCATGAGGTGCCTCGATTCTTGTTGCTCCTTGACCTCCTAACGGGCTCTCATGTGGTGGACAGAGGAGAGGATAAGAGGGGGTGGATGGGCCTCTAAGGACGGTCAATTCTCAGTTTCTTCCTTCTTTTCGGCTTTGTCTAGCTCTAGGAGGGAGAAACGTGCAGTGAGTAGCATCTGAAAGCTCAAAGCTCCTCCGAGGGTTGTTATATTTGGGTGGATGGCCCTTCGGAAAAGAATTCTCACTATGGACAATCTAAAGAGGAGAGGGAGGATAGTGGTCAATGTTGCCCCATGTCTTTAAGAGATGAGGAACCAGTGGATCACCTTCTGCTAAAATTGTAACATAGCTCAGTTTTATTTGGAGATCGGTGGTGGAGTGGTTCGACTGCTCCTGGGTTTTCCTCAATCCCTTCAGGATCTTTTCTAGGCTTGGAAAGCCCCAACTTGGGCCCGAGGCAAGGAATGTGGATATTGTCTTTTTTGGTAGTCCTATGGACAATTTTGAAGAAGAGGAATTCCAGATGTTTTGAGCGGGTTTTAACTAGTCAAAGACATTAGGTGGAGAAAACTAAGTTTCTAGTCGCTCTATGGGTGTCTATCAATCCGTTATTCAAAGATTTCTCCATAGATCAGATTATACATTATTGGAAGGAGCTTGCTTCTTCTTCTGTTGAGTCCATGTAGATACGTCTGAGGGGTCTCTTTCGTTTTGTTCTGTCCTTCTCATGCTTCTGTTTGAGCAAGTAAGGATTATTCTCTTGTACTGTTTGCCGCTTTAATGAAAGTAACCATCTAAAATATATATATATATATATAAAATACAGATATTAAAATTTAAAATAATAAACTGATACATTTAATTTATTGTACTAAATTAATAGTGCAATATCTTATTTCTACACGACCGAGATCTGAGATTTTGTTTGAATTTCAAAATTCCTAAATTTCAGGTTTTTTGTTAGAATTTTTTAATTTAAAAAATTGTATTTGATCAATCTAAAAGCGGGCTTATTTTCTATTAGACTAAAATTTGTGAGGTCCATATTTCCAATTAGAAAGAAATTTCGCCCTATTTTCTATTAGAGTGAAATTTCTTTTGGGCCTTATTTCCTATTTGAATGAAATTTGGTTAGGGTCCTATTTCTTACTAGAGTGAATTTTGCTAGGGCTCATATAATTATTAGTAAGACATTTATCTTATTTGAGTTTAGGGCCCATTTCTTTAGTATTTAATTTGAGTGGCTCGGATTTTCTATGGGGTGGCCCCAGTCTAGGTTCCACTTATTTCTCAAGTTCCTGGTGAGAGAATTAGGGTGAAAGGGGCAACAGTTGAAGGTTCTCCCCTTCTTTGGAACCTAACGAAAGAAAAGAAAGAGAACAGGGGAGAGCTCTCTCTCTCTCTCTCTCTCTCTCTCTCTCTCTCTCTCTCTCTCTCGTGCAACTAGAGCAGTTCTGGCCTCTCTTTTTCCCCACTACAACCAAAGCAGTTCCGCCTGAATTTTTGGATTTCAGGTGAAACAGTCCTGAGATTCCAATTGAATTCTATAAGGTTGTTTGGTTTGTCACATGACCAAACCGAATTTGTTCAACCAGTGTGCTATGTAAAAATGTAGTACAGGGGTCTATTATAAGAGGGATTGCTGGATAAAATCTTCCCCCCACTCCAATTCTTTCCTTTGGGCCTCCTTTTCTGGGTATAAATTCACACAAATCCTCAACATTTTAAGCCCTCACGTCTGCCTTGTTGAATATACTTCCCCACAAATGAAAATTTGTCAGAAAATGCCAGAGAGGGAGAGAGCACTATTATAAGAGGGATTGTTGGATAAAATTTGTTCCCACTCCAATTCTTTCCTTTGGGCCCCTTTTTGGGTATAAGTTCACACAAACCCTTAACATTTTAATCTCTCATGTCTGCCTTGTTGAATCCTTCACCACAGCTGAAAAATTGGTCAGAAAATGCCAGAGAGAGAGAGAGAGAGAGAGAGAGAGAGAGAGAGAGAAGTATTATAAGAGGGGTTGCTGGATAAAATTTCCCCCGAGAGAGTATTATAAGAGGGGTTGCTGGATAAAATTTCCCCTACTCCAATTCTTTCCTTTGGGCCCTTTTTTTGGGTAAAAGTTCACACAAATCCTCAACATTTTAAGCTCTCACCTATGCCCTGTTGAATCCTTCCCCACAAATGAAAAATTGGTCAGAAAATGCCAGAGAGAGAGAGAGAGAGAGAGAGAGAGAGAGATGTAAATGGCTAATTTTTTCACTGATTTTTTCTCACCTCTCACCTGGTAAAATGATTTATGCATGCACACATCACTTGAAGCGCGCCGACACAGTCAATGCAATAGTGAGAGATGTGGGATCGAAATCCATGGAATGCAAATGCAACGGTCCCCTTTCCTTTTATGTTCCCAGTAGAGCTCCTCTCTCCTTCCCTCCCCCCCTCAATCTCTCTCTGATTATCTCTCTTTCCTCTCTTGCTCTGTTTTTCTCGTCCTCCCTTTCTCACTCTTTGTTTTCTCTCTCTATGTCCCTACCTCTCACTCCCTCCCTCCCTCTCTCTCATGGTTCTCTCCCGCCCTCCTTCCCTCCCTCTGTGTGTGTTTTGGGCTTTTTTGTTTGCATGGATTTGGAATACATAGAAATTCATTGATGGAATGGGAATGTTTGCATGGAATTGGAATACATAGAAACTCATTGATAGAATGGCCTTGTTTGTTTTCATGTAATTGGAACACATAGAAAGTAAGTGATTCAAATGGGCTTGTTTGTTTGCATGAATTGGAATGTGTAGGAAGCAATTGATTCAAATAGGCCTCTTTGTTTGCATGGGATTAGAATTCATAGGAGGTAATTTTGATTCAAATTGGCCTATTTGTTTACATGGAATTGGAAGACATCAGAAGTAATTGATTCAAATGGGCCTGTTCATTTGCATGGAATGGGAATGCATAGGAAGTAATCGATTCAGATGGGCTTGTTTGTGTGCATTGAAGAATTGGAATACATAAGGATTCATTGTCAAATGAGCCTGTTTGTCAACTCTGTGTGCATGGAGTTGAATAAAATGTCCATATTTGTTTAAACATAATTTAAAAAATTATTTTCATACATTTACACATTTAAGTCAAAACAAATATTGTAAAATGAAGCATGTGTAAAACGTGTTAAAATGGTGCTCGTAGAGAAGCACTGTAAAATGAATCACGTATTAAGCTTCCACATGCTAAGCATTCATACGTAAATTCAATTTACATATCTCATGTGTAAAAGAGAAAACAACCCATTAACCTTTAATTGATTCCAGCTTCAACTTTGTATGACATTGGCAGACTTAGTTTAGAATGCCAAGCCCCAAAACGCCTTGTATTCTGTTTTCTCTTGTTGCCCTTTTTCTTCGAAATAAAATTTACTGTTATAAAAATAAAATAAAAGCCTGAGAAGAGTATTTTGAACCTCCCTTGTACCTTGCAATGGAGGATAGATGATCCACTCTTTTGTCATGAAGCATATGCTAGCAAAAATCCCGTGCAGTGCACAGGGCTACAATTAATAAAGAATGATTAATCTAGAAGGTTCATATTTCAAGTTTTAGGATTTTTTTTTTAGAAAAAGAAGTATGCTTGGGTACATGCTAATCAAAATATATTTAGAGATCTAATTATTGTGAAAATTTATTAACGCAAAACAAAATAGCCACTTATATTTTCCACATGTCAAGAAACCTTGAATCTGGTTGGAACTTTCCTTCCTAATTTGGATTGGATGTCTAATTAATATTTAAGAGCAACACGTTTGATATTACTAAAGATAACTGGAGATCTGAATGAGAGAGATTAGGAGGAGAATATGTAGATTGTATCATAATTTTAGATTGGAAAGGTTATTAATAGGTAATTACCATCACTGGCGTGTTTAATATGAGAAATAATTATTATAATTGACATTACTCTCTTAATATAATAATTATTGAAATGTAATTGAGAGAAACGATTCTATTATTATTATTATTATTTGCTGGGTGGAGAGAATTCTATTATGATTGATGAGGCCTCGGATCCGCAAGCGGTGATGGAATGGGTGTAGATAGCTCTATGGAAGAGTTTGCCGAATCCTGAACGTGTTCCAATGGGGACTAACTCCATAGATGGGAATTGGCTGAATTCCTCTCAGAACTCAACACCTACAAGCACTCTTCTTTATCAAACCAAACATACCTATTTTTATTGAATAATCACGAACTACTCTCCTAATGGAGGGATTACATATTTATAAGAAGGGTTGGGTATCCTCTTTCCTAATAGGACTCTACTTTCATAAACAATAAAGGAAACTAAACTTGCTTAACAATTCAAATAAAATAAAACTCCTAATTTTAAAGATTTAAAATAAATCACGTCTATAAGACTCTTAAGTAATTAAAATTCTAACTAAATGGATATCTTGTTGGGCCTGTGGACTGGGCTCAATTAGTTGGCCGTCCATGGGTCTGGCCCGCATAATCGATGGACACGAGTAATATGAGAAATAATTAATATGATATGTAAAATCATTTAGAGAGCTAATTCCAACTTAATCTCATTCGCGAGAGACCCATGTCAGACTCTTAACAAATCCTTCTATTTGCTTAATTTATTAGATTAGATGCTACAACAAGCCCATGCCATGACCCCTTATCACAAATATAAAAAGTTAAAAAACTAAAAGCCTATTCCAAATGAAAAAAATATTTAAAAACATTATTAGACTATTTCAGCTGACAATTCTAAAAGGCATTATAGCTTTTGACTTGTTGCGAAAAAGAGGGGAATCACAAAACATCAAAAGACTGATTAGAAATAAAATATAGAAAATTTGAACCTTTCTTTAATTGAAAACTAAAAAGTGCTATTAAAATAGGAAAATAGAAATTTTAAAATTAAAAGAATACCTACTAGAGTTAAATAAAAAATATGAGGCAAAAAATGCTGAAAGAGTTAGAAGGAAAATGCCAAAAAGTGGAAAATCCATAAATACTATCCAAACATTTTTTCGAAGGAAACAGTAACAAAATAAGATAAAAGAACCATAACACTATAAATAAAGAATAAAAAAATATGAAGATTTACCATCTAGAGCAAAGAAAGATACCTAATGAAAATCAAAATGAAAGAATTTTCTTATCAATGCTAGAGACAGTCAATTAAAAAAATTTTAAAAAAAGTTCATGACATCTTAAACCTGAATAAATTACCAAAACTGCTTATGAGAAAATTGTAAATTAATGTACTGGAAATAGAAAAGGTATTTCTTCTTTTGAAGCATGAAATAGTTCTATTTTTCTAAATAAAAATAATGGATGAAAAAGGAGAGGGTTAAAGAAATGAAAAGATGACAAGAACCATATCATATTTGGAAGGTGCTTATTGTTGCAACATGCAAGCTTGAGTCTTGTTACCCCCCCAAAAAAAAAAAAAAAATGAACGAGAGAAATGTAGAAGAGATGCGAAAAAGAAGAGCAAAAAAATTGAGGGAGAATCCTAGAAATTATCAGGATCTTTTTCAGTAAAAACTTATGTTCACAAGAGTGTTTCTGATGTAGTAGAAACCTTAAAAAGAAATGAATAAATAAATACATGCACCCCATAAGAAAGGTGATGAACCGGGTTCCTGTCATTTGCAAAATCACACGTTCCCCTATGCAGCCCACCCCACTCACCCCAAAGGAAAGGCCTTCTGTTGGATGGCCTTAGATTAATTACTAAAAGTTGACCCAGGAGATTTTGCTTCCCAAATATCGGTTGTCTTTGTTTGTCATTTGGTGAATTTGCTCTCGTGGGTGTTGGGGACTCTTAACAGAGTGGAGATTATGGAAATTAAAGGGAGGCTCTAGTTAGTTTTGACACATCTTTATGGACCAGTTATTATGGAGCACAATTCGGCAAATGCAATTTCATGAGCAAGTTGCATGAAAGAAGGCCATGGTGGTTCTTCTGCACCCTGAATCAAGGCACTTACTACAATTGCAAATGCAAGTATCCACAATATTTCGAGAGAAGGAAACTTAGAAGCAGATCCTCGGCAAGAGTAGGTGGTGACTAGGAGAACATAACTGTTGTAGATGTTTTAGTTAGTATATGTTCTTTCTTTGTTCTCTCTCCATCATCTTGTTGGGGCTCCATGCCTTGTTTACTGTTTTCTCATTAATACAGCTTCTGTTAACTCTTAAAGGAAAAGGTAAAGAAGATCAAAAGAAAAACACGGCAGAAGAAATGTAAAGAAAAAAAAAAAAGCTATGGAGACTTTTGTAATTTTTTCTTCATGGAAGATTTTTGAACTTAAGATATTAAAAGGGAAGATAACATATTTTCCCAATAAAATAGGAAAGTTGATTAAAATGAAATTATTGGAAAAAAAAAACTCCAGAAATCAAAAGAACAAAAACTGTCTAACCTTTTTTAACGAAAAGAATTTAAAATCAAGATAACAGGAATGATTACAAATTATTTTCATGAAGTACATATAATCAATAGGAAGAAAAAATATATAAGAAAAAAAAGAAACCTTATCAATAGGAAAAAAAACTTTTAGCTTTATTGCAATTCCTTGTTGGGTAAGCCCTAACATGATTGCACAATATTGTAGTCCTACCTATATCCTGATTCCATCACCTTGGTCGGTCTCATTATTATTTTCACCCATGGGTTGGCCGACCATGATTACCATGACATGGAAGGGGGTGCTAAAAAGTTATTGTTAGCGTTTGCCAAAAGAAATTCATCATGATAGTTATCAATGATGGCCCATTTCCAAAACGCAATCCGACAAGGCTATAAGTAGAGTGGGGAATTTTTGGCCATACCACATTTTCCTTTAATTCTTGAGGTTTTGAAATTACTAGTGCCCTTTATTCTATTGTCACTGTAAGAGAGCTTAGGGAGGCATTTTAATCTTACAGAAAATTCTAAGAGGTCGTATCATACTCCTTTTGGCTTACTATATATAGATAGATTTTGTAGGCATGTACTCTGTTTAGAGTAATCTTGGGTGAGGATGCTGTTGGCTGTAGCTTTGATGCTTTGTAATACATAAACTTGATTAGCCTTCCGCCGCTCTTCGCATAAGAAAACGGGGAATTCATAAGATGACTTAACTTAATTACCTTTAGAAGGATCCCTTGGAACTCAAATTATGCCTCTTTGATTATTGATCATCATCATTATCATCAAAGCCTTCTCTTCTCTCTCTCTCTCTCTCTCTCTCTCTCTCTCTCTCTCTCTCTCTCTCTCTCTCTCTCTCTCACACACACACACACACACACACACACACACACACACACACACATCAAACCTCATTCACTCTCTTACAGTAGTTTTAGGCTTCTTGATGTGGAGAAGGGATCGATGCTGGGTGGGTAGGGGAAGAGCTTCACACCCGAAGATGTTAGGCCTTATATGCCATTCCTTTCACAGGAGGGATAGCAAAATCACCCAAAATTCTCTTGATCGTTGATCTCTATTTTTGAAAGAAGCATTACATAGCTTTAAATAAAGCAAACCTAACCCTTGGACTAATCTTGACCATCCAAACACTTGACGGTCAGGATTAAAACATCCAACATAAAAGCAACTCAAAACATAAACCATAAAATAAAAAAATTCTAAATAAAATGAAGCAAGAAAATAGATGGGCTGGGCCCAAAGGCTTGCTGACCTACGGATCATGGGTCAATCCTGCATCACTTCTCACTCGTAAACCTGTGGTAGATGCTCTAATTTCTTCTACAGACCCTAGATGAGAACCTTTATTTATTTACTTGTGTTTTTATTATTTTCTCTGCACAGGGTGCTGAGGAATCAGATTTGCTGGTAAATACAAATGTTGGTCCTGAAGGTATTGAGAAGTCAACTATGGCAATTGAATCTGGGCTACATTCTTCCAGTGTTCAGCCAAGAGCTACACCTATTGCACCTTCAACATCCACAGCAGATAGTGCCTCTATTCCTGCTTCACTTCGCATGGTAGGTTCTATTTTTAAGTTTTAATTACTTCTACTGATTGATCGGTATGTTTCAAATGCTCTCAGATTTTTTTAATATTCTTTTTTATGACTTTGTGCGTCTTATTATCTCAATTCATCAGAATTGTGTTTCTTTTGCTTCACTACATTTCTTTCCACAATCTGTTCTCTGGCCTGACTCATTTTCAGATCACACAGATGCTGTTGTAATCAGATCTTAATTTCCAGTGTAGCATATATTTCCACAAATTCTTCATTCATTTAGAAGCATTCTATTTCATGGTTTGGGTTCTTAATATGCCAATTTTGGTTCATTTCCTCATATTGACATATATCTTATTCAAATTGATGTTATTTACAAGGGATCTTTTTTTTTTTTTTTTTGAATGGTTACTTTCATTAAAAAAAGAAGCAAGCAGTGCAAGAGGAATATACTGACAAGCTGAAGCAGGAAAACTGAAAAAAGAGAAATGGCCCTATGCCAAAACTACTAATGCCCTGCATAAGAAAAGGCCAACTCCTTCCAATGTCCTTCCAGTGTAACATTAGCTGTTCCGTAGAGTATCCTTTAAAAGACGGGATTCATGAGGGATCATTTGGACAAGGAAAATTAGCAAAATGGGTAGTTATCCACTAGTTGGGGAGAAACAAGGAGGTAGTGAATCACTACTCTACTACTGTTTCATAGTCAATGAAAAAACCTAGGGGCAAAGTTTTTCCCCCGTGCGATTCCTTAGATTGTTTGGATCAGACAAGATGGTTTAAAAAATAGAGTAATGGTTAGTTCAAGGGACTGAAGGGAGAAAAGGCCAATATATATTTTTTTAAGTATGCATTCGCTCAATGGTTAGTATTATGTTACCAATACAAATTGGAGACAGAGGGTCAAACTGAAGAGAAAATATTGGGCCATGTTCTTTCATTCCATGTGAAACACATGTTTCATTTTGTTGCTTGTTTAAGTTCTTTGATGTTAATATTCATCAGAAAAGTTCTTTGATGTTAACTATGCATGTGTTTAGTTTCTTCAAATTCTAGCTTTTTTTAAACCTATTTTAGGAATTTGTTGAACTAATTCCCATTGATTTTATTGAATGAAACCTCAGCACAACACACTTGTGAGAGGCCATTCTTCAGAAGTGCCCCCATTATGTCTTTTAGGTGCTTAACTCAAACATTTAACCCCATTAGCTAATCAGGTGGGCCCACACCCACCAGATATCGTCACTTATTCACTCCAAAATTAGTCAGCTAAATTTAAAAGTATCAACCTGTGTCCACACTGCCAACAAGCCAAGAAATGGATGCCTAAGACCTAACAGCCGTATGCGTCATCCATTTGGTTCCCATCGTAGCAACAGAATGGAGATTAAAATGACAGCACTATTTATGAGCTCATATATTGAGTTAGCTTAAATTCCCATACAAACTAGAACCAGTCTGTAAACAGTTTTTTTCTCTCTGAGTCCCACCCTCTAGAACGGATGCATGAAAAGTAAGATCATATTTCCTATCTATTTAATTTTTGGCCTTGTCTGGACCGAGTTCTTGTGACTGTATTTATTGAAGGCCAGAAACTTCAAATCTGGAAGATTCTGCAGGACTATTCATCCATCTATAAAAATTAATATCTGATAGATCCAGTGAAGATTGGGATGTCTCAAAAATCTTCAGATCGGACTGCTATAAGTATCTCCCAGGTTGAAGAGCCTAGCTGTCCTAAAACGGGAATTTTTGTGTGCCTTGTCCCCCTGTTGGATGATGACCACTGCTGCACACTTTTATGCATTCTTCCAAATTCTTCTGTAAGAGATTCTTGAGGTGGGATTTTATGGGCACTGAATGTTACAGTGAAACTTCATGCAGACAAAATAATAGACGATAGAAGAACACTGCTAATTCTTTTTAGATAATGCTTTATTGTATGATATATTTTTTTATATTACATATTAGGTTCCTAAAATGCTGAGGACTTTCCTAAGTCATCCTTGAATGAAGGGACATTTGCTTATATCTAACCTACAATTATTATTTGTGGAACTAAATTATTTAATTTTGAAAATTTTTTTTGAAAGAGTTAATTTTGAATTATTCACTAGAAGTTTATTTGCTCATAACGTACTAAAATGAGTACTATATTACAGTAATCTGTATGTAGATGATTTACTTTAGAAAAATTTTATTGTTTGTTTTTTTTTTTAAACTTAATTATCTAATTTGAAATTGCTCAGTAGAAGTTTATTAATCTACTGAAATTAGTATGATGTCTCATAATATTTCTTTTATCGGAATATCTCATAATATTCTGTATGTAAATAATTAGTTTTAGCAACATTGTTTCCATTCTGGTTATTGTCAATGATTTGAGAGCCCTGCATTAGTTAATTTGGAAATTTTCAGCTCCGGGTATACTTGAGAACACAAGTGCTTGACCAAATGGTGCAAACAGCAAGCTCATCTGCTGGAGTTCGAACAATCAAGAGGGTTGAACAGACTTTACAAGATCTTGAGGTTCGTTTTTATTTTCTTTGAGAACTTTCTAGACAATTTAAATGCTCAGTTATTTGATTCTCAAACTCCATTTTGTCGTTAAAATAAATTTAAGGTATATGACTTGTATTGCCTTTCAGTATTCCTTTCCGACATCACACTTTTGGATTTTTCAGGTTCATGTCAAACCGAAGGTTCCAACCAAAGCAGTATGTACACAATACCTGGAATTGAGAAAGGAAATACTCACTCTTCTGAACCTACAGAGACAGGTTTTTCCCCCCTCTGAAACTCAATAATGTTATATTTATATTCCTGTGCATCGACGAACTTAATGGGGCCCACCTAGGGACCCACTGATCATGGGACTTGTGGGGGATGGGGAGTGACATCTTGGATGAGACCATATATCAAATTTGGGGTCAATCACATGCTTCTCACCGCTTCATCAGTGGCCCATAAATTTAATGACTTTATATTAAAGAAAAAACTTTGACCCTCGATCCAACGGTCCAATCCATTTGGATAGGTGAAAAATCAATGGGTCTAGTGTACTTAAGGGGGTGCCATGCATGTGGATGGTTCGGATATATTATAAAGTCAACCCTACTATGTTGTGTATATATATATAGGCCAGCCCTCTCAACCCGAGTTAATGAGAGAGGGCGGTCCGCTTCCTAGGGTCGGCCCCACTCTTTGGTCCATCCAAATGAACCACACGGGCCCCCTGAATTGCTCATGTCCACCAAAATTTGGCCCCATCTGATTAAACTGGACCGTTGGATCGAGTGACACCCATCCAAATGGACTATACACTGTTAAACTTTTGTGGCCTAGATGGAGATGATAGAAATCAAGGATAGGGCTGATTTTTTGTAGAGAGGAGAGCCCTTGTGTCCTTCAAATCCCTCCCATTCCCATGTGGGTCCCAAACCATTGAGCGAAACACCCTTATCCTCGGCTCATTTTGAGGATGCCCCCCCCCCCCCCCCCCCACCCCCACCCCACAGAAAAAAAAAAAAAAAAAAAAAAAAAAAAAAAAAAAAAAAAAAAAAAAAAAAAACACACACACATACATATACGGTACCGGTCTGGTGAGGACCGTCCTTACAGCTTATGGTGCGGACCGCCTAGTGGGGCCCACCGTGAGACCCCACTGGTCATGAGACAAGGGGGGACCGAAAGATCCAAGTGGGGCCAACCTATGTATCAAATTTGAAGTCAATCTAATACCTCTAGGCTCTAACCCCTTCATCTGTGGTTCACAAGTTTAACAGCTTTATATCAAACAAGAAAAATTGACTCTTAATCCAACGGTCTAGTTCATTTGAATCCATGCAAATTCATAGGATTCGGTGCCTATAAGGGGGTTGTGAATGTGTGGTCAATTTGGATGGGTCATAAGGTGGGCCCTAGTGGGCGTTCCGAATTGTGCGGACCATAAGGATGGTCCTTATAGGACCGGTTCCCATATATATATATATATATATATATGGAAAATATTCAAGTGCATCCATCCCTCACCATTTTTGGTGAGGGACACCCCCCTTTGGAAAGTGTCAAGTACAAAAAGAGGAGTGTCAGTACATAGGACTCCCCTTTTTGTACTTGACACTTTCCAAAAGGGGGTGCCCCTCACCAAAAATGGTGAGGGATGGATGCACTTGAATACTTTCCTATATATATAGTGCTTATCAGGTGCACCTGTGGCACAAGTTGCGCACCGGGGGTGGGGCCTACCTGGGGGTCCATCCGAGTAGAGATGTACAGGCTGCCCAGCCCGTCCCAGGCACGAGCGGTGCTGGGCTAGGGGGCTGTGGCCTGTGGCAGGGCCCACATGCCTGGCCTGGGCACGACATGGCCCATCATGTCTGGGCCCGGCCTGGTGGCCCAGTCGATGGGTTATGGGCCTTATGGCTGTGATGGGATTATGGGAATTATCTTTCCCTAGATGTTATTATTTCATATGGGTATGAACTCACGAGTATTAGCATTAATTCATATGATGTAAATTATCTTTCCCAATATGGTAATCAATGTCATTACCCTTTGCTTAAATGGGTGTTTGCATTGGGAAGCTACTCTTTCCTCCAACCTAATGGAATTATTACTTACCATTAAAGGTGGAGCATTGGGAAGATACTGTTTTGAATCCATATGTAGCATTAAATATAAGTTTTGACATTTAAAAAAAAAGCTCGGTCCAGGTAGTGCCTATGGGCTGTGCTGAGCCGAGCCCTGCCAACCTGGGCATGGCACGACCCAAGCACGGCTGGGCCGATCGCCAGATGGGCCATGCAGACCCAGCACAGCCTGTTTTACATGTCTACATGTGAGTGGACCAAACAATCACAACCCCCCTTCCCCTTGCGGTTCCCACCAAGTTTGCACCAATCTAAATGGTCTATACACCGTTCGATCGACTGTACACCAATTGGAATGGATTGTACACCGTTTAACTTGTGAGCCCCGAGTGAAGATGATGGGATGATCAGTTGGGGCTGATTTTTTTTCAGAGGAGGGACCCATGGAGATCTTTGATCCCCCAGGTCCCAGTCCCAGATGGGCTGCAAGTAGGCCCCACATTGAGGTGCTCATGGGGAGGGAGGGAGGGAGGGAGGGAGGGAGGGAGGGAATTTTATGAAAAGGAGTACAATTGAGGTGCAATCTTCTATGGGCCCATTTTGGACCACCATTTATCTCTGTATGGAATTTATGAAAAGGATTCATCATAGATTAGGGTTGGTTGAATTTTCTGCATTATTGGACCATCATATTTGTTGATATATAGACCCCATATTTTAATGGTGCAATCTTCTATGGGCCCATTTTGGACCTCCATTTATCTCTGTTTGGAATTTTATGAAAGGATTCATCATAGATTTGGGTTGGTTGAATTTTCTGCATTATTGGACCATCATATTTGTTGATATATAGACCCCATATTTTAATGGTGCAAAAACAATGTCATTTAATGGCCTATTTTAATCTAGTATAATATGGACTAAATTTGGGCCTTTTGTCTTGGCAGTCTCGATATATAAGGGTGTGCCTCAAGTCTTTTTGGTTTTAAAACTCATGTTTTCCTCCAAAAAAACAACTTCGATGTATTTACATCACTTTTACAACTTGATCATTTCTGTCATGTTTCTGTAAAATTGGGACAGAAAGTAGAACTATAGAATCACCTCTCTCTCTCTCTCTCTCTCTCTCTCTCTCTCTCTTTTGTTCATGTGTTGGATGGACCTATTAGTATAATTTCATCTCATGTGGGGCCCGCTTGAATGATAATTGTCATGCTTTGGGTCCCTCTGAAAGGGTTTTATCATTGATGAGGTTTTAAATAAGTTATCCTTCTTAGACGATGACAGAGATATCTAAATAGTCAAAAGATGTAATGGTTCACAAATATTGTGTTTGAATCCAATGTTGTATTGGTTATCTACTCTTAGTCAGGGTGAAACTTGGGCATACAATACACACTGGGCAGATGAACATGAAGGACCTGGCAAGAGTCACCACTGCCATCATCAGGATCACCTGAATGAACGGATAGCCCTTAATCATGAAACCATAAACTTTTCTGATGCACCCGTGCCCATTCAATCAGTACTTTTAGTACATGTAAATTAGTGTGATAATTATAATGGTGGGCGCCACTCTAGTCGGAGTGAAATTAGTTGTATGCCAGTACAGTGATGTAGAAATCGGTGCTAAGGACATCTCTCATGAGAGACATTTTGCTGATTCCCCTTTTTTAGGTTTGTGGGACCCCCTTATGATTAATCCCCCCTCCCTCTCACACTCACTGCCGCCATGTATTATCGGCGCCAACCAAAATTTCACACATCCAACTGTTACCAATGGATTGAAATCCTAAAAAAAATTCCTTCTAAATCCATTTATGTGGGGACCATGGATGAGAGGGTTAGGATGACGTATTGGGGTTGATATTTTGTAAGCCACTAGATCTCATTAAGATCTTTCCATCCCTCATCTCATGATGGCATGGCCCCAGGCGGGCCCCTAAAAATTCTCTCATTCTTATGTCAAAACCTTCTCTCATTCTTATGTCAAAACCTTGTCCAAAATATATACATATACATATATTTATTTATGAAAGCCTTGTCCCAACTTTGTTAGGGTCAGCTACATGAGCTCTGTTTTGCCATTTCAATCTATCTTTGGCCAAATCCTTGGATAGTTTGCACTTCTTCAGATCTATCCTTACAACTTTCATCCATGTCCTTATCATCAAAACCTGCGTAGAGAAACTTATCCTCAATGGTGCTGTTGTTGGCATGCGTTGGACATGTCCTTATTTAATAAGAATTTTGCTTGAAAGAAAGTTGAAACTTAAGACTGCACCCGCATTCCTTCTGAGACCTCTCCTGTAACCGGGGCTATGCATGTGCTACACACTGGTTTGGAGCCTTCTGAGACCAATTTAATCAGAAGTATTTTGTTAGTGATGCTTTCTGAGTGGTTTTGCACATGGCATTTTAACTTCTTTGTTGGTGTGTGCCATGTGGATCATATAGAGTTAACTCCCCAAGTTCAGAAAGTGCTAGTTGAAAGTCTCAACTAGTATTATCATTAGCTTCATTAAAGTTTGCCATTTCCAGCAGAAAATGGATTGTCGGGAAATGTTCACCTCTGAGCAGACTGCATATGACCCAAGGATGAAAATAGCGGTTTGCGGCGGGTTTGTAGCGGCCCGCCGCCAAACGCTACGACTCGGGGGATACGTAGCGTAGCGGGGATACGTAGCGGCCGTAGCGGTGCGATTTGAAATAATCGCCCAAAAATCTAAAAAAATTCCAGAAAATCCAGAAAATTGTTAAAATGAAAGAATATGTGGTTCTTTTGCAAAAGTAAGTAAGAAAAGTGGTGTGTAGCGGTGCCCTCAATATATGAAGTCCCGTATCGCTGAATAAATAGAAAATAGTAGTAATTATTAGTTTTTTCACATGTATTCATGTGTCTTAGTCATTCTAACTTAGAAAGTAATGGAAAGCTCATAAAAAAAAAAGTAGAACATGAAATAAAGGCATAATTGCATACGACTTAAGACTTAAGAGTTACTCATTACTCAATTACTCATTAGTCATTACTCATTAGTGAATATTGAACAATCAAAATATCAAATATCAAATTATCAATACTTCAACATTCAAGGCTCAAATTCAATCAAGTAAATGAACTATGAACTATGAAGTGATCAAAATAAACATCAATCAACGATTCAACAGTCAAAAGTCAACAGTCAACAGACTCAACACCAATTTAGAAATGACAGAGTAGAGAGTAAGTGAAGGAAGTAGGACTGTAGGAATACCTTGGTCACCAGTCACCACCAAAAGGATCGTCTACCAAGATTCAAGGCACTGTTATCCTCATCCCCATTTGTGTTATCATTTGTATTGGCATCATATTGCATTTTATATTGATAAAAATTGGGATCCACCAATCCAAAGAAGGTGTAGCCGCATGGCCTGCATCATCATAACTTGGAGGAGGTGGAGGTGGATACCTATTATATTGTGTTTCACCGTAGTCACCATATGAGTAGGACCCTGAAATAGAAGACTGTTCGTCTCCTTGTTGCAGTTGACCATATGGAAAATACTGCGAGGGTCCTTGTCCACTGTAACTAGGGTTCCACGAACCAGTCCATGATGCTGCTTGTTGTCCTCCAACACCTCCACCCATATTTCCTTGTTCATTACTACTACCTCCAGGAGCATGTGGAGCAGGTGGTGAGACTCTCCGACGCCGTTGATAACCACGATTTCCTTCCATTCTTTCCGGAAAGTCTTGTACCTCCTCTACAGGAATGACATCTTCCTGATCATGTTGGTAGTATTCACTAGTAGCACCTGTCCCACTAGTGTCTCCTGCTCCATCTCCCCCATCTCCTCCACCATGGCTACTCGAAGAGACGGTGGTACTCGTCCTCTCAGAGATGACACCACATGAGCAGGAATAGCAGGTTCTTTCCCTCTAGATTGTGGGTGCGGCTGTGCACTTGTGCCTTCTCCTCCAAGTGGGGCACCCCCTGCCTCATCCATTTCTTCATCAAGCAAATCTCTAACCTCATCCTGAAAGCCCGGATCTGAATCAAGCAATGGATCCTCTATCTCGGCTATCCATGGGAGTAAGGGATCGTCCTCTCTGAATATGTGATCCAAACTAATAGGACAATAGTTCGGACTATCCCTTGCCTTCCTTTCTCTCGTTCTGTTTCTCAACTTTAAATTGTAATGGCAATACACAAGCTTGTTGAGTTTTTGCATGGTAAGCCGATTCCTGGACTTTGTGTGGATCAAGGAGAAAGTGCTCCAATTCCTTTCACAGTTTGATGAAGTTGTAACTTGACTAAGGATGCGAACAGCCGCTTTCCTTAGATTTGGAGTATCCTCTCCAAAATTCATCCACCAATCAGCTGAGATTCAAAATAAACAAATAAAATTAGATATTCCTTAAGTCCTTCCAATCAATTGAGAGATAAATAACAAAATACTATTAGGTTGGGTGATTGGGTCTTTTGTTATCATATTCATAATTTCATACCAGGTGTCATTTTTCCAATTGCCCTTTGTGTGATTGGGTCAGCAAAAGCCTCCTTTCCTTTGTGTGTATGTAGATATCTACAATGTGAAAATTAGGAATAAATCATTAATGGTTTAATGAACCTATCTTAAGCATATCTGCATATACATATGTGATATGTCATCTCAAATCTCAATCACTAACTCACCTCTTGAATGGCGTTGATGGAAATCATCAATTCCCAACAATTTTCTCAACACTTGCCTTAATCCTACCCTCAACTCCGTCTCTATTACATCGCTGTGTTGTTGGGCATTGGGGTAGTAGAATTCGGGATTAAGGAAATAACCTACATTGAAAACAAGTTGAAATGCAAAATGAATAAACATCAATAAAAGAATGATAGCTTGCTTTAAAAGCATCAAATATAGATATAACTATTGAGTACTACCTGCAGCATGCAATGGATGGTGCAGCTGGTCAGCCCACCGTCTATCAATAATCTGTATATATTCTTCATGATATCTAACATTTTCCATGATAGCTTGCTTAGCCCGATCCATTGCTTCATATATATATCCCATTGTTGGCTTGTCATCACCATCTACAAGCCGCAACACTCTAACTAAAGGCTCATAAACCTTTAATAAATTAGACACTTTCTTCCAAAACTTATTGTCCCTCATCAAGTTAGGGATCTCAAATTCCGGACCTCTTGTTGCATTGCCCCACTTTGAACGAAGCCATTCTTCTGATGCAAACATCTGAATCAGCTCTGTTCTAAACCTTACAAGACTCTCCATCGCAATGAAATGGGTAGCAAACCTAGTTGATCCCGGACGAATCAAGGCATGATTATTTGTGAATCTTTTCATTAAGCTCAAAAGCCATGAATGATCATAAATAAATCTGGTAATGCTTCTACATGCCTTGATAACTTCAGCAATTTTCTTCTTCCTTCCAATCTCTTCCATAATGAGATCTATACAGTGTGCTGCACATGGAGTCCAAAACAGATGAGGCCTCTTTTTCTCCAACATCACACCGGCTGCCTTGAAATTGGCGCCATTATCTGTAACCATTTGTACAACATGCTCCTCTCCCACAGTCTCTACAACCTTGTCCATAAGAGTGTATATATATTTAAGCTGTCCGTCTATGCTCAGATGCATCCACGGACTTCACAAAACACACCCAGAGACTGAATGTACCAAAAAGTTTATTAATTGTGTTTGTGTGCCGCTAGTCCACCATCACACATAATGGTGACTCCATTCTGTTGCCACATGGGCCTAAAGGTCTCCACCCATGCCTTTATTTCTTTATATTCCTCTTCGAGATATTTAGTGCCCACATCATAAACAGAGGGCGACTGTATTCCCCGCCCAGCTTCGGCGGCAACATCAAGAATTGTTTGGAAATAAGGGGAATCTATTGCTGTAGGTGGTATGTTCTTGTGAATTAGCCATTTCGCTGTAGCTTTGGCCTAACGTATCTCTTGCAGACTTCATTGCCCCTTTCATAACACTTTTTATATTTGGTTGTTTAGCTCCCTCTTTTCTATGTGCTAGAGGATCAACAGAGGGAGGAGCTGCTCTTCTAGTAGAAATAATTTCTACATCAATATCCCTTTCCCGGGTGCTAAATGCCCTGCGCATTGCCCCCGCAATGCCCTTGCCCCTGCTTGGCACAGCAGATGAGCCCCCCTGCATCATAATTTTTGCTGCTTCCAGCAAATGCACGATCGTTCATATTCTTCTTGATGACTCATGACGGACTCTCGCCGTGCAGCCTCCATCTGTGCATCTTCATCATCAAACCTTCATCCCCAAATACATCATAACGGGCAGCATCAACATTCTTGCTGCCTCTTTTCTTTATCTCTACCTTTCTAGCTTTGTTTTGGGTAACCAAAGCTTTCATTTGTTCCCTGACTTCCCTTGGTGCTTCGGTACAGCCAGCAACATTACCAGAAATGTGGCCCAAATGGTGCTTGAATCTTGTAATGCCCCCATTGGTCACTTTCCCACAAAACTTGCATTTGATTTTTAACCTGTTGTTCTCAACTTGCCTCACCAAAGCTCCATGCGGGATCAATATCACGCGGCATTTTCAAAAATTAATTGGCAAACACAAATGCACAATAGAAGACTGAAATACCTATAAATATGAAACAAGTAGTATGTTAAAAATTAAAAAAACAACAAAACATGTTAGAGGAAACATATATCTAACACTTAAGAATCATTCTCTTGACATTTAATTGACATTCAATTACTAAAAATAATTTTTTTTTACAAATAAAAAAGAAATCCGAAAATAAAAAAAGGAAAAAAAATTGAAAAAACAAGCATTATATGTTGGAATGATCTATGGGAAAACATAGATCTATATCTAGAAGCCCTTTTCAAGACATTTGATTGACATTCAATTACTAAAAATAATTTTTTTTACAAAAATAAAAGAAATCCGAAAAATAAAAAAAGGAAAAAAATTGAAAAACAAGCATTATATGTGGAATGATCTATGGGAAAACATAGATCTATAATCTAGAAGCCCTTTTCAAGACATTTGATTGACATACAATTACTAAAAATAATTTTTTTTACAAAAATAAAAGAAATCCGAAAATAAAAAAAGGAAAAAAATTGAAAAAAAAGCATTATATGTTGGAATGATCTATGGGAAACATAGATCTATAATCTAGGAGCCCTTTTCAAGACATTTGATTGGCATTCAATTACTAAAACTAATTTTTTTTACAATATAAAGAAATCCGAAAATAAAAAAAGAAAAAATTGAAAACCAAGCATTATATGTTGGAATGATCTATGGGAAACATAGATCTATAATCTAGGAGCCTTTTTCAAGACATTTGATTGGCATACAATTGCTAAAAATAATTTTTTTTACAAATAAAAAAGAAATCCGACATTAAAAAAAGGAAAAAAAATTGAAAAAACAAGCATTATATGTTGGAATGATCTATGGGAAACATAGATCTATAATCTAGGAGCCATTTTCAAGACATTTGATTGGCATACAATTACTAAAAATAATTTTTTTTTACAAATATAAAAAAAATCCGAAAAATAAAAAAAGGGAAAAAATTGAAAAAACAAGCATTATATGTTGGAATGATCTATGGGAACCATAGATCTAACAATATGAAGCTATTTTCAAGTTGTTTCATGAGTTTTCCATAAGTGATAATGGTTTTTTTTTTTTTAAATAACTTAAATCCGAAAATAAAAATAACAAATATTTAAAAAAAAAAACAAAAGATATGCATACAAGATCAAAAGGATGCATGGATCTACAATAAAACAAGCCAATGATGCCATTATATTGTGATTTATAGTAGTTAGAGAGTGATAATCTCAAAAGTTGAAAAAAAGTCACATACCTAGATGAAGATTCTTGTTTAGAATCTTTAAAATCCTTTGAATAGTTGAATGTTGGTGATTTGGTGGCAAGAAATCTTGAGAAAATCCACTTAGGAGACACTTGGGACCACTTAGGAGGAAGAAAATGGAGAAGAGGAAGAGAGCATAACAGCAAGTGAAGGAGAAGTAGGGTTTTTCGTCCAAAAAAGTAGCTTTTATACCCCCCCCCCCCCCCCCCCCCCCCCCCCCCGGCCACGGTATCGGCCGCCACGCTTGCGTAGCGGCCGCTACGGGCCGCCACGGGTGCGACGGCCGATAATTCGGCCGTGGCGTGGCGGTGTCGCCCGCCACGGCCGATTTATCGGCCGCCACGCTACGTGGCGGCCGCTATTTCTATCCATGATATGACCTATATGCAGTCCAGTTCATGGGACCCACTTGATTTTAGTTTACCAATGGGAGGGGCAGGCTGAAAGGTCACCTCATGGGCAAGCAGGATTCAAAAAATTGGTCCCCACCAGCTATCTTAGCCCTTGATTTAATAGCCTTGAAGTTTAATGGATTCAATCCAACATTGAGTGAAGGTTCGTGAATGAAAAATTGGGCCTGATAGATTATGGGATGAAAAGACTATTAAATGGGCTACACAGATTGAATGTGGCCCAAGTAGGCCCCACAGCGCTGGACTGCACTGGAGTTGCTCGTAGTAGAATATTTCCCTGACTGTATGTTCTATCACATTTTTGCAGTTTGTTATGGCATCACCTCCCTAGAGCTGGTGGTGTTATTTGCCATGACGGCAATTAAATATCCTTCCATGTATGCCTCCTAGTAAAGGGAAGTGAATTAAAATAATAGAAGCTTTAAATGTATGATTTTCAGTAAAGAGAAATAGGCGAAACAAATGGTGAATCGCAAGGAATTTATTTTCTTACGTTTGTCTATATTTGCTTTTCTCCCATAAGATGTTAATTGACTTGCAATTTTATGCTCCAGTTACCAGTATAAGGAGGCAGAGGCTTCCGGTCAGCAAGAGAGTCCCTATGTTGACACACCAAGCACTCCTAAGGTGAGTAGATCATATGCTTGTTTCAGTCATTTTGCAACAAACTTTTTGCAAGGACAAAATGGAGCCTTATTGATAGTAGCTTGGACACTTGTCAGTGTCAGACATGTATCAGTCTGCTTTGTTATTGTCTAATTCTTATTCGATTGTATAGACATTGTGGTTTTATTTGTTTTTGGGTGAACTGTTAATAGCGCTCTCATCGTGGAGACCAAGATCGGCCATTTGTTCCTGATTCCGTTGCTTATGGAGGTATGTTATTAGGCAGTTATATAAGAAATGATGAACTTAAACCTTACTCTGTATCCATCTTTTAATAATTTAACACTCTTATTTCCAAATGAGATTCAGTTGAAAGAGTAGGCAAGCGGGAGCACAAGCGCAAGGTATATCTGCTTTGTCTTTGTCTTTTTTTTTTTGATGTTTGTTTCTGTTTTTGTGAGGAGCCCGCGTCTCGGAAGTTGCTCAATGTTGCAACCTTGATGGTTGTGGTTTCAAGTTATGTTACCAATCAGGAAAATATTCTCTCTTTAGGATTCTGATGGAATATCTTTTGTTTTCTTTACTGCACAACTCTTTGGTTGATAAGGCTCCTGGAAGGTTTTCAGAGGCACCCCCATCACATCCCCAGGGTAAGAGGCCTCGGAAATGAAAGCATCTGATGGATGAACTAGTGTAAGTTTTCATTCAACCCTAACTATTACAGAATTCTTATACATGGAATGGATGAATTCAGCAAGTTAATATTTCTTCCGACACTTTATTGAAAGATACGTAAGTCTGAAAACCAGTAAACAGTGCCAATCATTGGGGGAATATGGCATTGCCGGTTTGAGATGAGCACTTGCTTAAGTGGACTGAATACCTGTAGATTCATAAGATATTTATGCATATCTGGCATTTTGGTTTCTATGCTAATGACCTGAAACCACATTTGCCCGGACAGGTTGGAGTAAAGATCAAAGGATCAAAGGGGTGGCATGTGCCAGGAGCTTCCTCCGAGCGCATATTGACGAAAGTGAAAGTCGGCCCAATCAATGCACTGTTTTCCGTGTATTCTGCATTTGTGCAGAAATTCCAGTTGAACCTGCTGAATGCCTTGGTAGATTCTTGTGTAGATTCTTGTGTTGTATATCCGATCTCTGAGCTGCAGCTAACCTTTATGTGCAGACCCATCAATAACAGATGTTCCAAGCCTCACCCTTTTTTTTATATATTTTAATATACAAATGTGTACATGTGAATTTTCAGGTATTCTATTATATGGTTTAATGAACAACGTGTTACTGGATGTTTGATATGGTTTGGTCATCAGGTGGATATTTTCTTCTGGTGAACAAAATATGATATGAATGTGGAAGGTGTAAGGCATCAGACACATAAGCCCCCATCCCTTGACAACAATTCTGAACATTGAAAAGGAAAAGAAAAAATAAATCTTTTAAGTTTTTACTTAGTTGGGTAAATTAAGTACTTGGGTATATTTTGAAAATCATAATAATTGTTGCACTAGCTTAATAAATATTTTGATAAAATCTAATTTGATTAATTGCATGTGGGCCCAAAATATGGGTCCCATGGAACCTCATTGAAATCTTTAAAACTTATATATTCTTCTTTGCTCAGATGAGGTGAGGAGAGCTTTCTACAAAATTTGTTCCCAAGTTTTGTTATTGGTATACTAGCTTCTTTCTTCCAACGAGTGTTTGGTATGGATCATGTGGCTCCACCTGTCCAAACGGTTGATCATGGTGGCCACCTGCTTTAATTAATGATGAAATCACAGTGGCACCCACATACATCGAAAAATGTCATTTCATGGTAGAGCCCACCACCATAATAATAGAACCGCGCTGGACCCACTTGAAGTGGCCCATCCTAACAAATAATAGAATCACCATGGCCCCATGAGATGGTGAGTTACGTATTTTTGAAAGTTTAGGGTTTTCTTTTGTTTGATTTACTGCCTATGGGTCACTCGTGTTAATCTGACCATTGTATGGGGCTTGAGAAAATATGGATCCTCTGCCCCATAATCATCCCACAACTTTAGCCAAGCCTCCCAATGGGCTAATGGGCCTGCATTAACCTGAACCCGAGCCCCAATATTAACGGTCCAAGAAGCGGGCTTACGTACGCATTTTAGTGAAGTGAACTGGCCCAGGACAGAGCCTTAAAAGGCCAACTTAGTGAAATGAACGGGCTCAGGATAGAGCTTAAAAGGCCCACCTATTCATTGAAGGCCTGTGTATGCGTCACCACCATGTGTAGATGATTAATAAATCCATTCCGAGTCCTGCCTGGCTCTGCCCAGATTGCATAGGTCCTGATGAAAGCTTATCCAAGCTCAGTCCATTTAGTTATTGAGCCCAATATTAGAGCCCAAACCAGACCGCTTGTACTAGCTGTGTATGGGTCGGACTGCTGAATTGTGGGCCTTATTCAGCCACCACCAAGCCCACTTGTACTAGTTGCAACTCAGCTCAGCATCCTGGTGGGACTGCTAAATCATGGCCTTACTCCACCACCACCACCACCACCACCACCACCATTATATTAATCATCATTGAAGTTGTATTTTCATCTCTTATTAGCACTGTGAGGTCTACTTTTCCACTCAATTTTATTTAGATCCATGTTTGTTTCCTAAAATCTGAGAAAAGAACAAATACTCATTGTAGATCCAAATATGCCAAATCTAGAAAGAAGAAATCAGGAGTATCATATTATCTCCTCAATAGTCCCAACTCCAAGGATGGTGCGTAGGAACATCTTCTGATTTTGATGAAAACTTCAAGACACAGAATCTTTTCCAAATTCCAAACCAATACACATCATTCACTCCAGACCCTCACCACTTCCACGCTCATCTCAAGAAGCAAGAACCAATCCAACCCAAACTCCCAGTTCTACCCTCAGTTGAATCTAAACCACCCCATCTTGTCTAAGCTAGAAACATGCCAAAACATGTACCAATTCAACCAAATCCATGCCCAAATGATCATCTCCGGCATGTCCCGCGACGCCTTTCCGGCGAGCAGACTCCTCAAATTCACCACTGCCACTTTAGACGCCCCACACATTCCCCTCACCAACCTCATCTTCTCTCAAATCCAAGACCCTGATGTCTATTCATACAACCTCATAATAAGAGCCTTCTCCCTCTCCTGCCACCCCCTTACCTCCCTCTCTCTCTACCACAACTTGCTCTTTCAAGGCCTCCACCCCAATGAATACACACTGTGCTTTCTACTCACCTGCTGCGCCAACGCCTTTGCTCTCCAAGAGGGCAGGCAGGTCCATGTCCATCTTATCAAACATGGGTTTGAGCCCCGAGTCTTCGCTGGCACATCTCTCATCCATATGTATGGCAATTGCCAGACACTGCCTGACGCTCTTCAATTATTCGAAGAGATGCCTCAGAGAAGTGAGGTGACATGGGGTGCAATGATTGATGCCTGTGTTGCTCATGGAGAATTGATCAAGGGTCTGCAGCTGCTGGTGGAGATGAGATGTTTGAGAGTTGAGGCAAGCAATGCAACATTGGTTACTGCCTTGTGTGCTTGTGGAGAGATGGGGGACTTGGGTTTGGGCAGGATGATCCATGCTTATATTGAGACTAGAGGCTTGGAACACAATGTCACCCTTGGGACAAGCCTGGTTGACATGTATGCGAAATGTGGAGCCATAGACATGGCCATGGAAGTCTTCCACGCAATACCCGAGAAGAGTACAGCTACATGGAACTGCATGATCCATGGGCTAGCTATGAACAGTCGAGCTGGAGCGGCCCTCAACTTTTTTGGAGAGATGCAGGGGATGGGGGTGCGGCCTAATGCAGCAACCTTTGTAGGAGTATTGCATGCTTGTAGCCATGCAGGGTTAGTGAGAGATGGGGTTGATTGGTTCTATTCCATGAGTGAAAAATATAGCGTTGCGCCAAACATTAAGCATTATGGATGCATGGTTGATCTCTTCAGCCGAGCCGGGCGACTAGAGGAGGCGCTGGAGTTTATAAGGAAAATGCCTTTAGAGCCAGATGTTGTGATATGGGGAGCTCTGTTTGGTGCTTGTAGAATTCATGGTAACACAAAGCTTGGGGAGCTCGTCGGAGCGCAAATCATCAAGTTGCAGCCCCATCACACAGGTGGTTACACATTCCTGTCTGATATGTATGCAATGGCCAAGCGCTGGGACAATGTCTTTGAGGTGAGAGGGGCAATGATGGAGATGGACATGAGAAAGACACCTGGGTGTAGTTTCATATCTGACTGAATATGAAAAAGGGGTACAAATTAAAGAGATGCAAATCAGAATTGGAAAGATAAGATGATGATAGCTAATTTTACCATATTTATGCAATCAAGATGTTTATTTATTAGTTAAGAAATATGGGGGCAAATCCATAACTTGCTCATTTTATCAATAGTAATGGATGACACATTTGTTAGAACAATTTGCAAGAGTTGAAAGAGTCCTTCATACTAATTCAGCAATTGTACTCTTCGACCCTTCACAGGTTGGTGAATATTCCTCCACATAATGCCAACCAAAACCTGATTAGTTGGAACTATGGGAAGGCACCATCCATGAGTTCTCTCACTAACCTGTTTTGTAACTTTAACTGGGTCATTTGAAGGAACATTCCAATGACACTGAATGGACCTTGATAGTTCTTCATCAGATCTAGAGATTCACCCTGGACCAATCCATTGCATATGACTCAATTGAGCTTAACTTGATATTTTGTTCAATGCATTTATTATGTTGGATTGACCACTATATTTCTCACATTCAAATCAATAGATTTTTCATAATTTATTTACAAATGTGAATGTTGTGACCATTTTTTTCTCAACCATATTAAAGTTGTTCTGTTTATTGAACCAATCTCAATTATTAAACCCATAATTTCAAACTTGACCTTTAAATTCCAAATTCATAACCCTAAATCTTGTTAGGTGTTAAATCATTTAAGGTTAATTTTAGTCATACTTTATTTTAAAATATTATTAAGATAATGATCTCGTTTAATTTATAATCTCATTGATAAAAATGTACCTAAAAGAGAGGCTTTTCTTTCTTGATAAGAGAGAAACTCAAGTCCATTTCACTCGATATTTTAAGATTATGATCAATATATATACTCTCTTCAATTATTTAACTTTTCTTTTGACCAAAATAATCTCAAGAATTATGCACTTTTATATTTTGTTTTCCTCAATTTGTAAATGAACCGGGCTTACTTATAGGCTCAAACTTAGGCCTGTCAATTTAGCCTGTTGAAATAGGTACCCGGCCCGTCCCATCCGAAGCCCGAAAAACACAGGACTTTTATAAAAATTTGAGCCTAGCGGGTTGGGCTTCGAGAATTACTTGAAAGCCCGGTCAGACTGGGACTGGGAATGAGCAGAGCATGCCCAGCCTGTTCATGCCCGCCCGCAATGTTATTTTACTAATTTTTATATATATTTCAAAGGGAACCCTCCAAAAACTCCCTCCAAAATGTCTCTTCCCTCTACCATTTCTCATGAATTCAATCACTTCCCACTCCACACCAAAAACCCAGACCAATGAATTGGCAATGGACTCTATTTGATACTTGGACTGGTCCGCGCCTTTTGAGTTTAGGTTTGAAATTTTTGATAGATTTATCACCCTTCATTTTGTAGATTTGATATCTACTATCTAGTATCTAGACCTTTTGAAATTTGTCCAAGCTAAAATTGGTCCTCCCCTTATCCGGCCATCATTATCATCTTTATTAACAAAGCTTTACCCATTAAGAAGAAAAGAGACGTCCCCATTGATGAAAATCTCCCGGCAGGCCCGCTCAATTTAGGGCCAGGATTTGACAATCCCCCGGTAGGCCCGCCCAATATTCGGGACGGGACTGGACAACCCATGCCCAGGCCCGGCCCAGCCCGTCCCATTGACAGACCTACTCATAATTAATAAAATCTCATTATGTCACTCCAATTGAAATTAGACCTGTAACATTGATCACGCTTAAAACATTTGATAGAAAATAAAAGAAAATCCAAATTACTTGATATGTTATTAAGATTTATATTAATTCCTTACTTCTCATAAACTTTATATTTTTTATTACCTTTTATATTTTAATGTTTAAACATTGACACCAATAAAATTTTAATAATGTTCAATTCATAAAATAATTATATCTTTAAAATTCTTACCCAATAAATGATGTTATGACAAATGTTTCTGCTTTAAGCGCTAGTGGTGAAGAGATCGATCCTTCAAAGGGAGATGCTTAACCACCGAAAACATAGGGTCCATTTTAAAATTTGAGAGTTCTCGCTAATCTATATAATAAGGGAGCTCAGATTTTGAATTCCGCATATTTTGGACCCTTGGGTTTATGTACATAAATCCTAGGGATATTTTGGACCCTTGGATTTAAGAGGGGAATGAAAAAATGGGCTAAAAGTTGGAGAAATTTATAAGTTTTTGCTATCCCATCAAAAGCACGTTCACATCGGCGCAAAAAAGCGCATCAAGTTTGAGTTATTTACAGGTATTGTCATCCATTCTTCATTTAAAAGAAAAGCAAGAGTGTTTATTTTCTTATTGTTCTGTCATTGATTAAAAAAAAGGGGCATTCGGCGACAGGTCCCTCAACATTACACTTTATGGCCTTAGATCCGCAAAAAAAAGTCATAGAGCCAAAGGTCCTTCTCACACTTATTCACACCTAAAATGTCTAATTTACCTTTTCTTCAAATCATAACCAATCCCATGATTGGTGGGATATCCCATTAATAATGGACAACTAACATTTAATCGCCCACGATTAATGGAATCCCCAGATTTTCAAATAAATTCTAAAAACACACAAATAAATTTCAAAATAACGAAAATAAATTTTAAAAAATAAAATAATTTTGAAATTTTCAATAAATTAAAAAAATAATATATAATCAAATAACGCAAATAAATTTAAAAAGATGCAAATAAGTTTTAAAATATCCAAATAAATTTTAGAAAATATAAATAAATTTCAAAAGACTCAAATAAATCTCAAAAGATATAAATAAAATTTCAAAAAATGCAAATAATTTTAAAATAATGAAAATAAATTTTAAAAAATATAATAATTTCAAAAAACACAATAAATTTGAAAATACACAAATAAATTTCAAAAGACTCAAATAAATTTAAAAAGCACATATAGATTTCAAAAAACGTAAATAAATTTTCTAAAAAACTCAAATAAATTTTAAAAGAATTCAGATAAATTTACCAAAAATACAAAAAAATATGACGGAAAACAGATAAATTTGAACAACACTCAGATAAAATTGACAAAAAATCGAATAAATTTGAACAAAACTCAGATAAATTTTTCAAAAACTCAGATAAATTTTGAAAAAAATCAGATAAATTTACCAAAAATACAAAGAAATATGATAGAAAACAGATAAATTTGAACAACACTCAGATAAATTTGACAAAAATACAAAAAAATTTGACAGAAAACAGATAAATTTGAACAAAACTCAGATAAATTTGACAACAATTCAGATAAATTTGAGAAAAAAAAACAGATAAATTTCCTTCTCAGACGAAAAAATAACCCGGCTTCTGAAACGAGTCAGGTCGAACCTGACTTGGAACCAACCCGAAGCTGCAGCAGAACCCAAAACCCACCTTCTTCTTCTTCTCCCGTTCTGGTTCTGCAACGAACCAGAAGACACTGCTCCCAGTGGTATTCGTCCCCTCCGATCAAGGCACGACATTAGCGGCGGCGACCCTCCTTCTCCGTCGGAGATCTGTGGTGGGCCATCTGATTTACAGAGGTTTTGGTTTCTACAGTGCTTGTGGAATTGCAGAGATCAGACTCTAGAAGGCAACATTACAGAAGCCTCCAATCTCATATCAACAGCATTCATAATCTGCAACTCCGACCTCGAAGTCTTCTCATCATGCATGGAAGACATAACATACCCATCATCCTCTTCACTCTGGTCCTTCGCCATGAAGTACGGCTCGCCACCATATCTCCGGTCTCCGTACATATACTTCTTGACGTCGCCGGTCGATAGATCCACCTTAGCGATCCCAGACACCTTCGGCCACGGCTCTGCAATCGCCATATAAGCGAATCTCGTCTTCCTCCCCAACCGATACCGGTTCACCATACCCGTTTCCAAATTCAGCTGCTTTGATGGGTCTTGGATGATGGAACGGCAGATCGACCTGCCCGTTGAATATGGAGTCGGGTGGCGTCATGCAGGATCCAATAACCACCACCTCATCGGAATTCGGCTCCTCCCATGCGTTCCAGAGGTGGAAGCAGAAGCAGTCGGGCGCGTCGACCCATTTCATCTCCGACGCGTCGGCGGCGTATTTGGAGAGAATTCCGAACCGGGAGGTCTTTTTCCGGTCGTAGACGACAGGAGAGCCGCCACGGATCATCTCCTCGAGCTTGAACACCACCTGCTGGTCGGGGATGATGACGGGGTTTTCGGTAATGGCAAAGTCGTGCGTTATGGTCGAACAGAACGCATGGGATGTCGACGTCCGGAGACTTCCGGCCTTCTGTGACGAAGCGGAAGTATTTGAGGTATGGTTTGCGAACAATGTTATAGCTGAGGGAGAAGAGCTCGCTGGATTCTGGGTCGAGCTTGGGGTGGGCGATCATGGAGGAGGGAGAATATAAATTTTGAAATTTTAAATTTCAAAATTTCATACCTAAAACGGTTGAAAGGGCAATTTAGTCCTAAAAAATGAGATCATGTGGATGCAGGGACCTAAGGCTAGAAAAAGTCTAGCTGAGTGGACCATAAGCCTTAAAAAGTCTTTCCTTGAACTTGAGGCTGGAAACATTGACTTATAGGGACCTTTCGCTAATTTTGCCTAAAAAAAAAGGTGCCAAAGGCAAAAAAAAAAAACTTCTTTTCTAAGGGAGCTCAGTTTTTGAATTCCTTATATTTTGGATCCTTGGATTTATGTACATAAATCCTAGGGCTGAGATTAAGAGGAAAGGGGTTGAGGGCTTTAAGGGGGCTTGAGAGTCCAGAGATCTGGGACACTACTTCCCCGGATCCATGGACTCTTGCTCTCTTATCCGAGCGACGGGTCAAGGAGTTTGAGCCAGGTCTGGGGTTAGGTTCAGGTTAGACGGGTTTGGGTTGGATTTGAGTTCGGATTGATATGAGCTATAGTTTGATGGGTTGGATTGGGTCAGGTTCAGGTCGGGTCTGACGGGTTTAGTTAAGGGCCCAATCAGGGTCTGGATCAAAGGTTTGGGGCCCAAAAGGTGGGCTGTAGTGGGGTCCGGTCAGGGTAATAATCACTGGGACCCAGGTTTTGCAGATTTTGATCTGCTCGTCGGATTTCAAAGTTCTATATATGGATGGAAAGCCTTCGATGAGTAGATCGCGATGAGCCAACTTTCGGGGCGATCGAGGGTCTAGAAGTGATAGGTGATTTTTCAGGTGGGCACCCCGGGGGTGCGGGACCTGCTATTATGATTTTTGATCTGCCCGTCGGAGCTCGAAGTTCTATATATGGACGGAAAGCCCTCGACGAACACATTGCAATGAGCCAATTCTTAGGACAATCAGAGGTCCAGGAATAATGGGTAATCTTTGACTCAGGACCTAATAGGACATTGTTAAATAGGGTGGACCGAATTACCCCTCATAGGGTGTCAAAATTCAGGTTAGTTGTTAGGTGGTTAAAAGAAGAATAATTAGATGTAGTTGTGCTCAGAACGTGGTGCGTCGTGCTTTTAGGTACGGACAATCACTAGTTATTCAATAAGGGCAGTAAAAAATAAAAACTTTCGGTGGCGTGTGGAAAATGTTGCAATATTTTTTTTTAGAAAACCATGTCAAGTAAATATCACTAACATGTTCATCACAATTTTGGATAGAGAAGGGGGAAAGCACTATGGTCGATTCAAGTGGTTGAGTGGATCACAAAAATACAAAAAGCTTAGGAGGTCATCACATTCGAGATGCTCTAATAATTTTAACTATATGGCTCTCCTTCATGCTCATATAATTTTAATTATATGTATGTTTTTTTTTTCTTTCATTTTTTTTGCTATCGGATTGGGCTGGACTAATCCCTCCGGGGTCCAGAGGGAAGCCGTATAAACTCCTCCGTAGCCCCAGTGTGGTAGTGCAGTTTCAAACCGTGATCTTAGGTCAACTGAGCTACCCCTTGGGATTATATATTCTATTTCTTGAATATTAAATACAGACTTGGCTAATGGATACAATTGTTGAGATATCTGTTCCTAACTTGTGCGTATTTCGTGTTTCCTTGTGGAAAAACTTATATTGAGTTCTCACTCTATGTTCAGAATATGAATCTGTGCATAGCATTGAAAATATAAAATTGAAACTGATTTGTTATGTGAGAAAGGAAAATGGGAAACTGAAACAAGCATGAGAAACATTAAATAATCACTTGAATCCATCCCCTAAAGATATTTTAATTTCGATTTCAATTTTGATTGAAGAGAGATTTTAAGTCTACTTTTGCTAACCTTCTTTAGGTGAGTTTCAAATTTTAATATATCCGGATGATGCAAGAACTCCTATCCAACCAAGTTAAAACGAGTCTTCTTTTAGGTGAATTTAAAATTTTCAAAGAGTCCTCCTGTGTAAATAGAAGTTTTACTTTCAAAGAGTCCAATTTAATTATCTAAAGAATATTGCTCCTAATCTCTCTCCATCGATTGATAAGAGCACATTTTGATACTTTTTTCATTGAATAAACAGTTCCATTTGAAAATTAAATCCGAGTTGCTTATCAAATAAATAACTTCATCATCATCTTATCTTTAATAAGATCCAATTACCATATGTTAACATGATCGACAAAATCTGGTACATACTTATAAAAATCCATCTATTCATCAAAGACATCCATCACGTTTCTACTTTACATATTTAGCAACTCTGGTCTTAATAAATAGATGATTCCGAAAGAGGGATTTCCTCAACAAAAAAAAAAAAAAAAAAAAAAAAAAGAACACTCTAATCTTTAGGGGTATTAACATTAAACTCAAATGCTAATGAAAGGATGAGAGAGTAAAAGGAATAAATACATCCTTGTTAGGGGCGGACACAGGATTTTCATTTAAGGGTTATGGACCCAAATACGCAATTGAGTTTTGCGAACAAACCTAGGATTTTCACATGGATTTTGAGGGCAGGCACATGATTTTTACGTGAGTTTTCAAGGATTATATTAGATTGAGTGGGGAATTGCAAGAGGCGGCGGTTTTTGAGCCATCAATTTGTGCACAAGGGGTCAACATTTCATATATCCAAATGGCTACAATTGGCCTCTGTTTTAGATGATATAATGGGGCAGGGGAAAAATTGGGTTTGGCCCAAACTGAAGCTGACCAAACCAATCTGAACTTTACTTAATGTTAGGCTGGCATTATTCACGCTTGGGTTGTTTTCAACCCAACTAGATCCCACCAACCTGATACAATTTGGAAACTGACCCCACCCAGTTCAAGAAAATTAGCACATCTAGATTCTAGAACTGATTGGGTTGGTCCTTTTGACTTGGTCTATATATCCGACCCGGTTGCGTGTTCATTTCGTGTTTTGAGAATTGGACTTTGCGTTTATGTTAATTGTGTCATGACTTTTGAGAGGTTCTTAAACAACTAATTTTGAGGCATATTCATTTGCTGTAATGATCTCATTATTGATTTAGATATTTTGCGGATCTTATGCACATTGAAATATAGGAATTCTCACTCAGTAGTGGAAGGTGGGGGATCTTTTTTTCACCCATTTGGTTTGATTGCCTTTGCTTTCTTCTTTAGGAATTGGTACTTATTATTTATATTAACACTGAAGCGTTTGATTTGCAGAGTAGCGTTTTGAGTTTATGAACCTTCGGATGGAAAGCAAGTTAAATGTTGAATTAAGCAAGCATTTTGTGGTTATAATGATAAAAAGAGCAGTCATAATGTCCTTAAAAAACAAGCTTCTCTCACAGTAAAACAGGTAAGACCTGTTCCCTCCCTGTTGATAGTATTCTCCAACAACCAGATCGACTGATGTAGTCCTTTTTATTGATCTGAATCTCATAGAAAGTAAGTAGATGAATGAATGTTGATTTGATGATTCACAGGAGAAGTTCTGCAATGATGCTTGTGTGGAGATGTTTCTGAAATCTAAAAGTGACAATGTGAAGAAGGCAGCAAAGCATTTGAGATCTTGTCTCTCTTGAAGAGAGAGCATTGGGACTGGTATGAGCATTTTGGTTATACTAGAAGCTGAATCATGATCCAGCAAGTCTGAATTCTTTAATCCTGTAAGTGCCTAAAAATTACGGACTTTGAATCAGGGATTAGGGCCCCTGTCTTGAGTGGTTTGGATGAAGACGATCGTGGCTCCGGTTAAACCTGAAGAGGAAGAGAGGAAAACACGTCAGAGGACCCTGGCTGTGGGCAGCACAAGGCTCTCCGATGCTTAAGTCAGTTCATGGACTGAATAAGGGAGATGGAGAGAAAATTACAGAGTAAGTCTATGCGTTATGTGTTGCGTACCTTAGAATGGAGATGGAGATGCTATTTATAGGAGATGGGGATGCTATTTATAGGAGATGGGGATGTCTTGCGTGGGTGAGTTCCAAGATGGGCCTGGCCACTCTAGTGGCCCTGTCCACTCAGCCCACAATACATTAAATGCTTGTCTCACCTACCCATGTCTCATTAAATGCCAATCTTATCGGGCCAGGCGGCGGTTTGACTTTTAGGCCAGGTCCCATCGGGCCTGGCCTGGAGCCATGCTTTGGGGGCGCACGTGCTCTGTATAACGCCGTTTTGTCAGGAATGATGAGTCGCAGGGCACGCCTTAGCATGTGCCTCTATCCTGTCGTCAGTCCCATCAGCGTCTGTCAAATCTGCCGTGCCGAGGTTGGTGTACAATGTCCCGTGCCACCTGACCTCGGCGGTGCTCATCTCAGCGAGTGCAGCGACCCTTTAGCCGCGGTCCGTCTTGGCCGAGTGGAGGTATGATTAAGCTGTCTTAAGATTGGGACTAGCTCTGATCTCGGCTTAGTGAAAATATCCCCACACAATTGCCCCCCAGCTTTTGAGCTCTTAGAGTATCCCAACTCTTTGAGGTCGAAAGCTGACAAGGACTCGTAGAAGGAATGCCGAGATGTGGCGTGCCGCGATGCCGCGCTGCCCCTGCGTCCGGACCCAGAGGAAGCCCAAACGGCTTTGTGGTTTTGAAATCCCATTTAATGCCGCGCAGCCCCTGCGTCCTTATCTCTATCCACTGTCGCTTCGGTGTCCGAGGCATTAAATGGCGCACGGAAAACAGGCTGGCGCTTCCACGTGTCTCCTTTGGTTTGGCTGGCCCGTCTTTTCATGGCTGCGCGCGCAGCGAAAAGACGCGCCTTCTTTGAAATTCGAAAAGGCGCCATGATTAGGCGCTCTATTTTCAGCTATAAGTAGGGGGCGCCCCTTTTTCTTCTTCTTCCTTCCTCATCTTTATTTTCCAGAACTCTCTTTCGCTGTTTTGCTTCCAGAGCTTTCTTCTTCCCTCCCTGCTTTCGCCTCCCTGAACGAGAGAGACTGCTGCAGAGATTTCCCAGACTTTTCGCCGGAGGGAGGTGCTGCTAGGATTCTGCTCTCACTAGCCTGACCATTATTCTAGTGTTGACCCTTTCGTAAGTCTTCTTCCCTTCATTCCTGTTTCATCCTGTTTCTTAGGGCTCTGTCTAGGGTTTTCCTTTGCTTCCAGCATATTCTTTCCTTCTTCTAGTTTTTTCATTTGAGAGATGGGTGTATACAGTCACTGGATAGAGTCTGAGAGGGGGTTAGCTGACCTTAGGGTTAGGTATAACATACCAGATGGGGTCCAAGTCATGGCGGCCCCTCACGTTGCCCATATTCTCGGTGACTTTTACAGCGGCTGGATGCCGTTCCCCCTAGTAGCCGTAATCGAGGGTGGGTTAGGTTTCCCCTTCGCCCTCTACTTAGGGAATGTCTCAGGGCATGGAACCTCTGCCCCTGCCAACTGATGCCCAACAGTTTCAAGATCGTAATGGGCACGGATGCGCTCAATACGATCCTGGGCATTGGTCTCGGCGTCCACGATATCGAGGACGCCTATGACATGCAAATCCGGGAAGGATATGTATTATCTCCGCATCAAGCCGGGTCGGAGGCCATTTGTACAAGCCCTGGAGGATTCCAATAAGTATGCCGGGGACGACCGTTTGATGGTTACGGGCAACTGGGAGTTCAGTGATAACGATCCCATCGCGGAGAGATTTTTCAAGATTCCCCGTCACTTCGGCACCCCTCCAAGTAATTACAGTCCTAGCACGCCTCTTTATTTCTTCTGTTCCTTCGTATTGCCAGGCTCATGCTCTTTGTTTGCTCTGCAGGTGTTCGTCAGAGGAGAGCGGCTGCAGGCCGAGACGGCTGGAACTGAACAAGTCTTGGATCCGGGCCTTAGAGAGATACCACGGCCACGAGGACAGGTCGGCGTGGAAGCTGCTGGGGTACAAGCCCAGGTACCGCGGCTACAAGAACAAGAAGTATATCGCTCACCGCAAGCAAGCCGCGGTGGAGGTAGATGAGGAAAGTAGAGGGGAGGAAGAGCAGGCCGCGGTTGACTCTGAGGGCCGTGCCGCATCCAACTCTGAGGCCTCCACCTCGGGATCCGAAGAGGATAACGCCGAGACGATCGGAAGGATCGTTCTATCATCAGAGAGTGACTCAGAGGAGGCAATGGAGAGGACCCACCCGAAACCGGTCTTCAAGAACCTCAAGGCCCTGTCCGTGGGAGGCAGAGGTCGGGGCGCTGTGTCTTCTTCCAGCGCGCCTTCTTCTTCCACCGCGGCTCCTCCTGTGCGGACTCCTTTGCCGCTCGCCGTAACCGGGACCGGGACTTCCGTGGTCGCCTCCCCCCTGGCCACACAGGGGGACGACCAGGCCAGGAAAAGGGCCAGGGTTGAAGGCTCGGCGGGGGAGTCTTCGGCAGCCGGCATGGCAACGCGGGCTTCTCCTGCCCCCTGGAGGCCGAGCTTCATGCTCCAGCCCGGGAGACCAATTACGGTGGATGACCGTCTCTCCGGAGGGCCGCTGGTGATTGCCTGCTTGGGCAGTGCCTGCGCCCTGCCGTGGGATATGGAGAAGTACGACGAGATGGATGACATCTCCTTGCTGGCCTCGCAGATGAAGGCGAGCTTGAGCGTAAGTACACCCTCCTCTAAACCTTTATTTTTTCTTTTGACTATAGCTCTTGCTCACTGGTGTTTTGATTTTCTTTGCGGATTGTGCAGATGGCACAGATCTCGGTGCAGCGAGTCCAGAAGTGCCATACCGAGCTCAAGCGGATCCAGGCTAACTGTGAGTAGCACAGGAAGACCTTGGAGGAGGGTGAGGCGAGGGTGAGGGAGTATGAGGAGACGCACCGATCCCTCTTCGCCGAGCTTGACAAGGTGAAGTCGGATTTTGACTTCGTCAAGAGGAGGGAGGCCGAGCTGGAAAGGAGGATCGCCGACCTAGAGAGGCAGAAAGCTGAACTTGAGTTCAAGAATCAAGCCGAGGTCAGTGCTGCCTTTCAAGACGGCGTGGACGTGGCGGGCGAGGAATACGTGGCGCAGGTCGACGATATTCGAGTCTCGTCCTGGGAGATGGGGTGGAAGGCTGCCCTCGAGAAGGCGGGGGTCCCCAGCGATCACCCGGCGTTCGTGAGCCCGGATGAGTATCCGCGCCCAGGAACTGAGTCGACCCTTTTGGTTGAGCCGGAACCGGAACTTCCCCTATCTGCACCAGAGGCGCCTGCTGTCGCTGCAACCACGGCCGCGGCTTCCACATCCGAAGCCCCTCCTGCCGCCGTGACTCCACCTGCGGACGATGTCCTGCCTGCCGCGTGAAGCCCCTCTGCCTTTGCTTTCCTCTTTCTTTTTGATGTAATTTCTGTTCAGGCGCATCGCGCCCTTTATGTAGAAAGCTGTCAGTTTTAATGTAATGAAACTTTATTACTTTGAATGAAAGCCTTCCTTTGTGTCTACTCTGTGTTCTTTTTTTCTTGCACTTTTGTTTGATCTGAATGTGCCAAGTGTTTCGCTTCGGCTACATGGCCGAGCCCCCCAAACCTTGGGAACCCGCTATCGATTAGCCGCGCTCAGTAGCTGTAGCTCTTAGAATGCGATGTCGGGTCCTCAGGGCACTGAGTGTTTTTATGGCGAGTGAATGGTGTTACCAAAAAGTAAAAAGAAAATTTTGTACAAGTATATGAGCTCGGTAAGTGCCGAGCTGCCTTAGTCCGGGATCAAATTGTTTAGGATAGTAGCCCAGCGACTAGGTGTGCAAATAAGGCGATCCCCCCGGCTCTTCGCCAGGGGCCGCGCTGGATATCTGGCGCGAGGGCCGAGATGCGCTTATCGCACGAATGGAGATGTCCCCCTGGCTCTTCACCAAGGGCCGTGCTGGCTATTTGGCGCGAGGGCCAAGATGCGCTTATCGCACGAATGGAGATGTCCCCCTGGCTCTTCACCAGGGGCCGTGCTGGCTATTTGGCGCGAGGGCCGAGATGCGCTTATCGCACGAATGGAGATGTTTCTTCCGAGCTGGAGAGGGCGAAGTCATTCCTTTGCCGATTTTATTTCCGAAGCTAGGATGACCCCGCGCACTGCTGCCGAGCTGGAGAATTGCGTTATTGTCGCGGTCCTTGACACAGAACGGTAAGAGAAACTTATGAGAGGAAATGTTCTTCATTGATTTGCATAAACTGAGTACATTTCAAAAGTAAAATTTTTTGAGGTGCAAAGCGTTCCACGGTTGTGGCAGTTGCTTCCCATCCATATCTTCGAGCTTGTATGCGGACCGGCCAGCGGTCGAGACCACTTTGAACGGGCCGCGCCAGTTTGCAGCCAACTTGCCTTGGTTCGGATCCTTGTCCGCAGGCAAAGCCTTCTTCAGGACCAGTTCTCCAACGGAGAACTTCCTTTCCCGAACTCTCTGATTGTAATCTTTTGTGAGCCGTTGCTGATAAGCTGCTAAACGGATGGACGCTGCTTCTCTGCGCTCCTCGGCCAGATCCAACCCTAGGGTTAGGTTTTTCTCGTTCTGGCTTTGGTCAAAAAGTTCGGACCTGAGCGTTGGGAAGCCGATCTCAAGCGGGATCACGGCTTCCATTCCATATGCCAAGGAGAATGGAGTTTCCGAAGTGGAGCGCCTCGGGGTAGTCCTGTATGCCCACAGAACACTGGGTAGATCTTCCACCCATCTCCCTTTGGCCCCGTCGAGTCTCTTTTTGAGTCCATCAAGGACCACTTTGTTGGAGATCTCGGCCTGGCCGTTGCTCTGGGGATAGGCTGGAGTTGAGTAATGGTTCCTGATGCCGAGCTCCTTGCAGAAGTTTTTGAAGAGGCTGGAGTCGAATTGGGTCCCGTTGTCAGAGACCAAGATTCGAGGGATGCCGAACCTCGTGATGATGTTCTTCCATATGAAGTTTTTGGAGTCCCGCTCAGTGATGGAAGATGATGCTTCTGCCTCTATCCACTTGGTAAAATAATCAGTGGCCACTATCAGCCACCTCTTATTCCCTGGAGCTCGGTGGAGGGGCCCTACGATGTCCAGCCCCCATTGGGCGAAGGGCCACGAGCTGGAGAGTGGGCTTAGATCCTGTGCAGGTTGATGGAGGTTGTGCGAGAACTTTTGGCATTTCTCGCACTTCATGGCGTACATCTGTGCGTCCTTCTGCATGTATGGCCACCAGTATCCTTGGCTTATAGCCCGGTATGCTAGTGACCTTCCTCCGATGTGACTTCCGCAGATGCCTTCATGTATCTCGAAGAGGAAGTCTTCAACTCGGCTTGGGTGGACGCACTGGAGATAAGGACCTGTGAAGGACTTTCTGTACAGTTTTCCTTCTGGAGAGAGCCAGAACCGGGCTGCCCTTAGCCTAATTTAATGAGCTTGAGCTTTGTCATCAGGGAGTTGGTCGTCCTTGAGGTACGCGATGATGGGATCCATCCAACTGGGCCCGAGATCAATGCACATGATTTGCCGTGGTGGGTGAAACTCTATACTTGGTGATGTCAGTGAGCCTACTTCCACAGTTCTCTTTCTCCCAGCTTCGACGGCGGAAGCTAGGTTGGCGAGTGCGTCGGCGTGTGAGTTAGAATCTTTGCCAATCTGTCTGACTTCTGCTTCCGGGAATTAAGAGAGGAGCTTCTTGGCGAGGGTCAAATAGGCCGCCATTCTATCTTCGCGAGCCTGGTAATCTCCAGTGAGTTGGCTTGTCACCAACTGTGAGTCACTGAAGACCACCAGTTGTTGAGCTCCGAGAATCTTGGCACTGTTCAGCCCTGCTAGCAATGCTTCGTACTCTGCCTCATTGTTTGATGCTCTGAAGTCAAGTGTTAGGGCATGCTCAATGACTAGCCCTTCTGGAGATTGGAGGACTACGCCGACGCCAGCCCTCCTAGAGGTGAGGATCCGTCAACGAAGACCTTCCAAGCCGAATCACTGAACGTATTCCGAGATTGCTCGTAATCAGTCCCCGAGACTAATTCCTCATGCCCTCTGCCCCCCAGTGCGAGGTCGAGTGGGCTCGGCGACGAACTTGGTGAAGTGAACTCCATGATGAAGTCGGCCAAAATCTACGCTTTGATCGCCGTCCTGGGTTGGTATTGGATGTCGTACTGGCCTAGCTCCACTGCCCATCTTGATACGCGGCCGGAGAAATCTGCCTTCCGGAAAACCGACTTGAGCGGGTGCTCAGTAACCACCACTATCGTGTGGGCTTGGAAATAGTGTGAGAGCTTGCGAGAGGCACTGACGAGAGCTAGTGCGAGTTTCTCCATCTGCAAGTATCTGGTCTCAGCGTCAAGGAGGATCTTGCTTGTGTAGTAAATGGGCTTCTGCTGCCCTTCATCTTCTCTGACTAGTACTGAGCTCACAGCATGATCCGAGACCGCCAAGTACAAATACAGTGCTTCTCCTTTCTTTGGGATCGACCGCAATGGAGGTGAGGCCATGTAAGCTTTGAGCTCTTGGAGAGCCGAGTAGCATTCCGGGGTCCATTCGAACTTCAGGTTCTTTTTCAGCAGCTGAAAGAAAGGACGGCATTTGTCGGAGGACCTGCTGATGAAGCGGTTGAGAGCGGCGGCCATGCCAGTGAGCCTCTGGACCTGCTTCGTCGTCGCCGGGCTTTGAATTCCCAAGATTGCGGAGATTTGATCTGGGTTTGCTTCGATGCCTCGTCTCGTGACGAGGCTCCCTAAGAACTTGCCGGAGCCGACTTCGAAGGCGCATTTGGAGGCGTTCAGTTTTAATCCAAACTTTCGGAGAACGTCGAACACCTGGCCGAGGTCCGTTAGATGGTCTTGAGACTGCATGGACTTGACGACCATGTCGTCAATGTACACCTCGGCTGTTTTGCCGAGCTGGTCTCGGAACATCTTGGTGACCAACCTCTAGTAGGTCGCTCCTGCATTCTTGAGTCCGAATGGCATCACCTTGTAGCAGTAGGTCCCCCTAGGAGTGATGAATGCCGTTTTCTCTTCGTCTGGCCCGTACATGGGTATCTGATGATAGCCGCGGTAAGCGTCGAGGAAGCTCATCCTGTCATGGCCGGCAGTGGCATCGATCATTTGGTCGATCTTTGGGAGTGGAAAGCAGTCCTTGGGACACGCCTTGTTAAGGTCAGTGAAGTCGACACAGACTCGCCACTTTCCAGTCTTCTTTTTTACTACCACGGTGTTCGCCAGCCATTTCGGGTACTGGACCTCCCTGATGGCGCTTGCTTCTAGCAGTTTCCCCACTTCTTCGACTTCTGGACCACAGGCTTGACTTGAGGGTCCACGTTCAGCCTGTGACTCATGACCTCAGGGTCCACGCCAGGCATTTCCTGTGGGGTCCAAGCAAAGACCTCTCTGTTTTGCAACAGGAAGCTAAGCAGCTCGGATCTCTCCAGCTCGGTGAGCTGACTCCCAAGCAGGAAGTACCTTTCGGGATCACTGGGGTTGATCCTGACCTCGGTGAGATCTTCAATGCTCTTTTCTTCTAGATCGCGGCCAACTCTGTCCAGTTCGGCCTCCAGTTCCGCCATATGTACTTGCTTTGGCTCTTCCTCGCCGGGCATGACGGCCATCATGCAACGTTTGGCCATCTGCTGGTCACCCTCGACTGTGACCACCTCAATCCTGCCATCCCTTTCCAGAGGGAACTTGAGCTTCTGATGGTAGGAGGAGGGAACAGCTTCTATATAGTGCAGCCAACTCCTCCCCACGATGGCATTGTAGGGGGATGGCGCATCAACGACGAGGAAGTCAGCCATCACTGATGCGCCTCCGACTTGGACTTTGAGGGAGACTCTTCCCTTTGGATACACGGGCTTTGCGCTAAACCCTATCAGGGGGGTCCGCGCTTCTTGGAGATCCTCTTCGGTGAGCCCCATCTTGGTAAAACAGTCGAAGTAGAGGATCTCGGATGAACTGCCGAGGTCGACGAGAATCCTCTGCACCTTGCAGCTCTCCAGCTTCAGGGTCATAATCAGCGGGTCATTGTGGGGGAGCTGGACTCCTTCCAGGTCCTCGTCTGAGAACCAGATTTTTGGCCTCTCCTTCCGAGCTTTCTTGGAGGCTGGTTCGAGCTCGGCTGCCATGACCTGCTTCCCATGGGAGGCCCTCCTGGCGTCGGCACGGGCCTGGCTGCTGTTTTGCTTAGCGGGGGCCAGGTGAATGACGCTTATGATTCTCTCCAACTCGTTGTTGTCATGACTCTCCTCGGCTCGACGCTGAGGTTACTCATTGTTTCTGCTGTCTGTTCCCTTGCAGTACTCCTTCAGGTGCCCGTCCTTGACGAGCCTCTCGAGATGATCTTTGAGAGAGTAGCAATCCTCAGTATTATGCCTGTTCTGCTTGTGGTAAGCGCAGAACCTGGTTTGATCTCTCTTGGAGGGGTCGTTATTCATGGGCTGCGGCCATTTAAAGTACGGTTTTCCCTGGATCTTGTCCAGTATCTGGTGAATCGGCTCTTTGAAGACCGCATTGACCCTTTCGCGCGAAGAGTAGGACGGTCTGTGTCTCTTGCCCCCTCCCGAAGTGTGAGTCGGGGCTGACGACTGGCCACCCGAGTGGTGGTCTCGGCTCGTCTCTTCTCTGCGGAAGGTTCTCTTCTCCCTTCCGGAGGTTCGATCCTCCTGCCGGGACCGACCCTCCTGCCACGGTCGGTCCTCCTGCCGAGACCGGTTCTCGTTCCGAGACCGGTTTTTGGAGACGCCAAAACTCTCGTTGGCCCGCGCCTCGTCCTCTTCTTGCTCGATGTATTTGTTCACCCTAGCCATAAGGGCTGTTACAGAGAGGACAGGGTTTCAGACGAGCTCTTTCCGGAGCTCGCACCCTGGCAGGAGGGCATGCTGGAAGGACCTGATCGCGACATCTTCAGAGGAGTTGTCGATTTGGCTATAAACCGCCCAGAATCTCTTGGCGAATTGAGTGAAGCTTTCACTCCACCTCATTCTGAGGGCCATAATGTCACTATTAGTCTTTGGGATGACTCGGTGCGCCTGGAATTTCCCCAGGAAGGAGTCCTGCAACTGAGGCCAGTTCGTGATCGACCCTTCCGGGAGCGCACAGAACCATTTGAGGGGGAGATCCCCCAGGCTGGAGGAGAAGACTCTACAGTTGAGGTGCCCGACGTCACTCCAGACGGACAGTTTTTGGGTAAAATGCCGGAGATGTGCTGCTGGGTCCGAGGTTCCGTCATAGAGGACGAACCTTGGGACGTTGAACTTCTTTGGGAGGGGATATTCGTTGATTTCTCTGGAGAAAGGAGATGAGTCAAGGCCAGCGAAGTCGGGGACGTCTAGCTGGTTCTGAGTGAGCCCTGCCTCGTTCAGGGTGCTCTGGATGGCCTGCTTGACCAGGTGGTCAATCAGCGCCTTCTGATCTCCCGCTTCTGATCTCGGCATTGACCTCCAGTCAATGTGGTTGTTGCAGGAACTACCAGCGTGACTCCGCTCGCGGCTTTTCTCGTTCAGATGTTCTCTCAAGTCCCTGCCGGTGACGGGATCCTTTCTGCCTACGAGATCACCGCCCCCGGGGACGGTCTCCTTCTCCCGGAGCTACTGCCTGAGCTGGCGGATAAGATCGTCCTTCTCCTGGAGGGCGAGATTCTGAGCCCTGATTGCCGCTTGAGCAGGGTCGGCTCTGTCACCTTCGTGGTTCGAGCGGCGCTCGGATCGGCGTGATCCCATCGCTATCGGGGCTTTACCCTTCGAGAAGCGCTCCTGGAGGGGAGCATTCAGCCGCGGTGGGCTCCCCATCTCTAACGGGGACGAGGCAGACTCAGTGTGGTAACTGTCCACCTCTGTGGCCTCCCCTCTCGCGTTGCGCTCCTCTGGATGGAACACATAGGGCAATGGTCCAGGGAGAACCAGTGGCCCTGGAGAGAGGGACTTCGGGTGCTCTTTGCCTCTTTTGTTTGTCGGAGCCATGGTGACTGGAAAGGTTTTGAGAAATGTTTTTGGGTATGGGTTATTACTTTCCCACAGACGGCGCCAATTGTAAGTGCCTAAAAATTACGGACTTTGAATCAGGGATTAGGGCTCCTGTCTTGAGTGGTTTGGATGAAGACGATCGTGGCTCCGGTTAAACCTGAAGAGGAAGAGAGGAAAACACGTTAGAGGACCCTGGCTGTGGGCAGCACAAGGCTCTTCGATGCTTAAGTCAGTTCAGGGACTGAATAAGGGAGATGGAGAGAAAATTACAGAGTAAGTCTATGCGTTATGGGTTGCGTACCTTAGAATGGAGATGGAGATGCTATTTATAGGAGATGGGGATGTCTTGCGTGGGTGAGTTCCAAGATGGGCCTGGCCACTCGAGTGGCCCTGTCCACTCAGCCCACAATACATTAAATGCTTGTCTCACCTACCCATGCCTCATTAAATGCCAATCTTATCGGGCCAGGCGGCGGTTTGACTTTTGGGCCAGGTCCCATCGGGCCTGGCCTGGAGCCATGCTTTGGGGGCGCACGTGCTCTGTATAACGCCGTTTTGTCAGAAATGATGAGTCGTAGGGCACGCCTTAGCACGTGCCTCCATCCTGTCGTCAGTCCCATCAGCGTCTGCCAAATCTGTCGTGCCGAGGTCGGTGTACAATGTCCCGTGCCACCTGACCTCGGGGGTGCTCATCTCGGCGAGTGCCGCGACCCTTTAGCCGCGGTTCGTCTTGGCCGAGTGGAGGTATGATTAAGCTGTCTTAAGACCGGGACTAGCTCTGATCTCGGCTTAGTGAAAATATCCCCACACAAATCCCATTCCCATGATTCCTTGACAGGAACATGATCCAGCAATCAATCTGATGGGAGCTTAGGATAGAAAAAGAACATGCACGAAAACTTACAAATAGGGCCAATGAGTTGCGAGACAAGTTGATCCACAACATGGGCACATGCAGTTTCATCATTATAAGTTGATGATGATGCCCATTGCGCAATCAAGATATCCTTGTTGAAAACTACATCATTAGAAGCTGATGATGGACTTTGCGCCATCAAGCATTTGCCGTTGAAAACCACATCAGGGATGGTAACCCACTTGTACCTCCATTCTTTTCACAAAATGTTGGTCCTAACCGCATCTCTTATTGGCACAAGCGCTATGATGGAACTCATCACATTCTCAGGTAGATTGCTGATCAAGTCTACACTTCCTTATGAGGATTGACAATATGCTTGTTTCTTCTTCATTCCAAAAGAGATTGTAGCACCTTGATCTTGATATTATATCCGATTTCGTGTGACACCCAATCTTTATAAGGATTTTATCTCTAAATTAGAAGAAAAAGAAGAGCAACAAATTAATACATAATAAAATAAATTGTTTGATATCACAGTAATAAGTAATTGAATCATAATAATTTAATCAATGATAAATTGCCAGATTTTTGCAATCTGAGGTTCTTCTACATTGAAAACCCTTATCCGAGATGCCAAATTTTGGCCCGAAATAAGGAGATCGGCCGAACCCTAAAAAACAACAAAGGAATGGGGAAAGTGAGAGAAAGAGGGAGGACGAGATGCACCTGACGTTGTGCTACGGATGCTTTCTTTCCTTCTCTTCACAGACTAAAGTTGAGATTTTTATTTTCCTTCCTACTTTCCTAATACATAATCTTTTTTCCCAACTAAAGTCGGGTTCTTTTAAGAAGCCCCTCCCACATTGAACACCCTAACAAACAACAAAGGGATTCGGAGAGAGAGGACGAGATGCACCTAACGTTGTGCAGTAGATCGAATGCTACGGATGCTCTCCTTCCTTCTCCTTCTCCTTCTCCTTCTTCTTCTTCTCTTCACGGAGTAAAATTCAGATTTTTATTTTACTTCCTTCTTCCTTCTTCCCACTTCCTTCTTCCTTCTTCCTCCTTCCTTCTTCCTTCTTCTTCAGTGAGGAAAGTTGAGATTTTTATTTTACTTCCTCCGTTCTTCTTCCTTCTTCTCTTCAGAGAGGAAAGCTGAGATTTTTATTTTACTTGCTCCTTCTTCTCTTCACAAAGGAAAGTTGAGATTTTATCCTCCTTCCCCCTTCCTCCTCCTCTACACAGAGTAAAGTTGAGATTTTTATTTTACTTCCAACATCGTTAGTACGCAGCCTTTTACTGGATCCTTCGAGTGTGGGATACGATTGGAAAGAGTCGACCATAGTTGTCAAAATCGCTTTTAAGACTCGTTTAGGTCTGGACTCAAAAAAAAAAAAAAAATTGAGCCCATTATAGGTGTTTTGGAAAAAAAAAAAACTCAGAATGATATTTTAGAAAACCAGCCCATTAGGAGTTTTGGCAAAAAAAAAAATTCAGAATGATATTTTAGAAAACCAACACAGTGGTACTTGATTGTGTTAACCGAATATTTTTATCGACGTCAAATGTTTTGTTGATGTCAACAAATATTACTCATGACAGAATAGGAAACGGTTATGTTGACAACAAAAAAAAAAGGGCAAAACGGAAAAAAAAAAGAGATGATTTGGGCTGGAGGTCCTTGACTGTCATTATAAATGTTTAAGGTCATCAACTGTAGTTAACCTATTTAAGGGGATTTTGGTGGTAGATGTCCCTATATAATATAATACAAAAATATATAATAGATATGGATTTAATCCATCTAATAAAAATTTCTGAAATTACATTTTGGAAAAATATAAAAAATAAAAAATGTATATATGTATAAATATTTTAAAATAAAAAAGGTTTGGAGAGCAGGGATAAAGGGCTTTAGGGCTTCTTGCATTACAACTTGGGTTTTTTAATTTAGGGTTTCTGGGAGTAGGTTATTTTGCTTATTGAGGCTTTATTTTTTTTCTGTAATAGTGATATAGGTTTAGCCGAATTAGTGAATCTTAGAGCTTTTATTTATTTCTGTAATTAGAGATTTGAGGTTAATGGAATTAGGGATTTTCGGACACAGAAAGATCCAACAATAATATGGGTACCCGGGCCAGTAGAAATCGGGTCTGAATCCACTGAGTCGCTTTCTTCTATTTCTCTCCTCCTCTTTCTTGTTCTTCTTCTACCTATTTCCCTCCTTTCTTGTCACATCCCGGACCCAAGAATCCCCTGATTAGGGTGGTTCCCAAGGTGTGACACGCGTACTCCCGTGAACTCGCACTTGTTCCGGACCAAATCCGAATTCACGAAGGAGAAAATTTCACATTCAATCAACATTTAATTGCGGAAGCATATATAACATTTAATATCAAAGCCATGAGCAGTCCATTGACCATTCCATTATGTTACAATTTATCATTAACAAAGCTAATAATTTAGATCTCATAAATGTAAAGTACATAAGTACTCTAATGATTATCAACTAGATGTTTATCTCAATTGAACATAATCCTAATACAATGCAAATCTACAATTCCTGCATTGCCTTAAGCTAAGTGAATTACAAAATACTTAGACTTAACTCAAGATTACTATCGAAACGTACTCCGGCTGTCATATTTAACCAAAGAACTTACCCATCAATCCTTAATTTTGTTTGGTTACTAATTGATCTCTTCGATGTCCGGGATCCCTGTGACACCAAGAGTAGTACCTCAAATACGACGATTTGGCAAGTATAGGCAATAAAAGGAATATACATAATGTTTTCAAAATGAAATAGTTGACAATTGAATGATAAATATCAATATAAAGAATTAACCAAATATTTGTTCAATAATGATAAATCCATGATTTCGAAATCAAATCAATAACATATCCATGGTTCGAAGTTCAAATCAATAATCTTTATATAGATACAAATATGGCATCTACGTGAGCTCATCCTCTCCATGAGAGCAAATCTAGTTGGGATGTCACCAGCGGCCCGGCCAAAGGCTAACTGGCTACCCGGTTTCCAGAGTTCCGGTTACTCCAGATGATATACTGCAGTAGTCTCTATAACTAAACCAAGTTTAATCCCCGTCGGGCATCACAAGGTCGAAGTGCCGATACAAATCAAATCAATAACAAATCGAATCTGAGTATCTTTATGTACTCGTTCACAAATCAAATCAAATAACAAATCGAATCTGAGTATCTTTATGTACTCGTTCACAAATCAAATCAAATAACAAATCGAATCTGAGTATCTTTATGTACTCGTTCACAAATCAAATCAAATAATATGACGACTATATCAATTAAAATTGATAATGATGAAATTCCGATTTAAAGGCACAATGCAATTTATTTAAAGAAAATCAAAACATTTATTACCCAATTTAATTATTCATAAAGACTATTACTATCCGATACAAGATAGATTTAGAGAGTCAACGTATTACTACTTACTTGGTGTCACTTATTATAAAAATACGTTGAGCCTCTAAATTAATCTTCATGCTTAATAATTAGACTACTAAATGCATAAAACTTAGGAGAGATTTAATTTAAATTAAACCTTCATAAAAATGTAATTTCCATTAGTCAAATGAAATGGTTAAGGGTTCCATTCTAGAGTCATATAAATCATTTAAAATTTGTCATCACCTATTAGTTTAGGGTTACACCATATTTCTCATTAGGGAGAATTATGAAGGGTCATCATAGAGTAAGAGTACAATCACACTCCTCTAGTATGGGCCAATCGGGTGGGAAAGCCCAAATAAATGGTTTCAGATTCATTACCACTGGTCCGTTAATTTCATTAAAGGTGCCATTTTCTAGGGTCCCACAAGTACTTCGGAGTTCAAGATCTTAATTGGTTTAGTAAATACATAACATAAGGGTATTTATCAACTTTTAGTGGCCTAAGGAGTAATTTTGGTCAAAACCCCGGGGCCCAGGCAGAACCCCTTCTCACTATAGCGAGCTTGTGGCTCGCTATAGCGAGCTCACAGAAAGTGGTCTCGCTATAGCGAAGTCACATTCTGTGACTACTCCGTTTCCTCATTTTTTCTTTGTTTCCAATTCATACCCTATTCCACCTGAACTTAATCATTGAAGCCCCCCACTTGTACTACATATATATACAATTCCACATGTTTTCAAAGGTATAATGCACATAGTTTAATCCATTCACCACTCATGTGTAGCAAATTTGTACACATGTAAATTTTGTGTTTATTTCAACACCCTACTTCACCATCAATTTAATCTTCTCTTTACCTTTTAAAAATTAAGACTACTAACACCCAAGGAATCAACCCATACTATAATTATTCTCAAATTAAAATCAAAGAAGCTAATCACCATAAAGAGGGAAATAATAAATTTTAATAATCCAATCAAGGAATTAAGCACTATGTAATCTCAATTAATGCTTATACTTGCCTTAATTCCAAGCTTTCCAAGCTTCTAAGCTTTCTCCACACTCTAATTAGTTCAAGAGACCAAAAACCCCCAAATATAAACCCTAGCCAAAATGAATCCATGGAAAGAGATGAGAATGCAATGCATGTGGGTGTATGAGTCTATTTGACTCTAATGGAACCCAAATCATAACAAAAAGGGTTTGTAGCTTACCTTTATGGAAGGATTTCGAATTTGGAGGAGATAGGAGATAGGTGGAGAGGGTTTCTTGTCACAAAGATGCAAGAGAGATGGAGAAGATAAAGAGGATTCCAAATCCATGCTTTTCAAGCTTTCTTAAGCCCTTCCTTCACCACTTGGTATAAAGAGCTCAAAAACCCCAATTTATAAACCCTATTCAAAAGAAAATTTATGGAAAAATGTAATAATATATATGCATGTGATGAAATGAGTCTATTTGACTCTAATACAACTCAAAATCATGAAATAAGAGGTTTGTTGCTTACCTCTTGATGATAATTCCGAATTTGGAAGGAAATAGGGAATAATGGAGATGGTTCCTTGTCCACAAGAGTAAAAAGGAAATGAGGAAGATGAAGAGGCTCCAAGCTTCACTCCAAAAAGTCCATGCCATAATCTCTACCTCCTAGATGATTGAAGGAGGAAGGAGGAGGAAGAGAGGAGAAGAAGAAAAGTAGTAGAGAGGAAGGAAATGAAAGGGTTTGGTTTGCTTATAAAGGGATAAGGTTGTGCATTTTGCACAAAAGTCCACCCATTGGACATAATTTGGATAAGGGGCTTCTTAGGTAGGAATGGGCTTGGGTTTGCAAATGGGTTGAGTTGGACCTAATGAGCTGGGTCCCATTATGGATAATGATGAAGGGAAGGTGTTTGATGAAATGCTCATGAGGGTCCACAACATTTAATACACACAAATCATCATAATTAAGTGTAATTAATTTAGTTTAAATATTATTAATTAGTACTAAACAAGTTTAACTTGGGTCGGGGTGTAATATTTCTCTAGTTGTTTTTCAGTATGACATGAGTTTTCCAATATTTGTGCTGCAAATCAGGACCCCGCACCATGCGACCCACTTACTAAATAGCCACTCCGAGTTCAGATCCTCTAAAGCTTTTTAACCTATAGAAATCCTCATCTCACCTAAAAAAATGCATATAAAAAAAAACCAAATTCCTATAGTCTTGACCCACCTACTAAAAATATTATATTTAATAAAGAAAATTTAGAGTTATTGGAAAGTGTTTTATGCCTAAATCAAAATTTAAGAATTTGATCATCCTCACTATGCAGCCTACATTCTCAATATCATCTCAGGCTTTAAAAATGATTGGTGGATCTTTCAAATGGGGCCCACTGGTGTCCACTTATCTAATATGTTTTTAGGGCCATCCATATATAGTTGGTCTCATCAGGTTATTTAAAATCATGTCCGGATTGGACAATTTAAAATCAAATCCTCAAGTCATAATGGCCTCCAAAACCAAAGCGATCATTCGGGTAGGTCTCACCTAAGTGCTCCATGCATGTCTTTAACCTAGAGAAGTCGAGTGGGACTTCTTGTGCCCAACCCAGGCCCTAATTAAAAATAGATTTTGAGAATAAAAAGATTTTCAAAATAAAAAATAAATTATATATAAAAAATTTTAAAAATTTGAAAAATGAAGTGTTAAAATGTAGTTAAATAAATAGAGAGAAAACCCAACAGAGAAAATGAAAGCCTCAAGATCTAATATTTAAATAGGAAACAAAAGACGTAAAGTTTAAGAAATAATTTCTACACCTAACTAATGAAATAATGCTCTTCCCTTAAACTTTTGTTTTCTTATTAAAATTTCCTTGAGCTTAAAAATGCACAGAAAATGTCACCAATGTTATAATGAAACATAATAATACATAATACCACTGAAACATCGTACTATCAAATAATAATGAAACATAATGATACTAGCAACCAAATTACTAGCAAAACCATTAGGAGTAGTGGAGGAGAGATCTTAAACATACTGATCCTGGGGGCTGAAATTGGGAATTTGGCAATTTAGGTACTGGGGTGCAACCAAATTTAGATTTCCCTGATGCTCAGGACCATCCAATTTTCCTCCGATAGAAGTGAGAAGCACCGGGGTACAACATTACCCCCTTTTATTTTCTCTCTATTTCTATATGCATTTTCTCTTCCCTTTTGCCCTTTGGTTTGGAATATGTTGACCTTCTGACAGCCAAATCTGTCTGCTAAAATCCCATGATCCTCCAAAGTCCCGACATAAAGAAAAACAAATGCAAGCACAGATTGCTTTGTATTCCTTCTCTTCATTCCATGTCAAAACATTCCATAAGCCCAAGACCCCACCACTTTCTGCCTAAAGTTTCAAAGACATTTGGCCTTCCATTTCCATCTCGCTTCGGTGCATGTATTTTCAGCGGCGGAGCTAGTATTTTCTTCCACGAGAGGCAAACATAGTCTACTACGAGCGGTGGAGCCATGATATTCTTAGAGGGGATCAATAACATTCTTTTTTTTTTTTTAATTTTTATGTATAACTTTGAAAATCCATTAGTTGGCCATTGAATGAAAAAGGACCCCTTAGTTCCCTCAGCCCCTTTTCTTTATTTATTTATTTTTAATTTCGAGAAGCCTTGTCGCTCCTCTCTGTCGTGTGCAGAAATGCCAAATGCAATTCAGTACGTTGGGTTCTCTCTTACATGCTTGATATCTCATATTTGGCATTGAACACTCCATCATCTGTTTCTACTTGCTAGGTAGGTCCCTCATCTCTCTCCTCCACAAGTTGGCACAAATGCTGAGTCCTCCTTCGCCACCAACACTTGCTAAAATCCCTCCCCTTCACCAGAATTCACATGGTTTTAAGTGAAAACAAACAGAAAACTCGTATTGGTAGTGGCTAGTGACCGGTGAGCCCTTATCAAGCACTGAAGACTACCATTTGCCCAACTAAAGAAGAAAATTTCCATTGATGGTTTGTAGAAGTGGACATATTTTGCTTGCAAAGATTAGGATGTGGGAGGGTAGTCATTCACAAATTCCTCCAACGGGTAGCAATAAAGTCAAAGACAGTCCCAGTCCCTCCAGTTGTGCACCTTCTCCTACTTCACGTTGAAACTCGTCGACAATCTCATTTTCTTTGATGGGTCATCCAAGTAATATCTCTTCCTCCACTAGCATATGAAAGAATTCCCTGGCGATTGCAAACACTTTCTGAGTGGACTCTGTAGAAATCCCATGGTCGGTTACCCAGATCGAGTATGCATAACATGGAGATTGCAAACACTTTCTGAGTGGACTCTTGTCACGTCCCAGGGGTGGGCCTGGGAATTAACGTGAGATTAGGGGCCCAATATTAATGTTTAACAAATAAATTATCCAACTTGGCCTCCAATCATAGTCCCTAGGATCGAAGTCCGCGGTGAGGTACAAATATTTCCTCAATTTATTATAAGAATACAGCGGAACTTCTTAATTATCCAAAAGGTACAAAATAACATTTTAGAGTATGCACATTTATCTAAATCTTAAGTTAAAGTTTATAAAAGCTAACAAAGTAATTTAATTAAACAACATCTACAAAATCTAAGCTAATAAGATAAATACAAACTAACAATTTAGTATGAAAACACTCATGTGTTGGTCACAACAACAATGTCGTTTACACATCACTCGTACTCACCATCAGATTGTATCACCTGAATCAACATCTCCGCATTCCCAATAGATGAGCTAAGTACCTATGCAAGCATAGCATCATCAGGCTACGACTAGCCGATGGGTGAATACATATAAATAGAACATATATACAATGGAAAGCGATAAAACAATATTTCATAAATTCATTTGAAACCTGTAATTCATACTCTCATATCAAAACAAAAGTTCTTACTTACAAGTCCATTCCATACTTTCGTAAGTTCCATCGAAAACATAATCATATATCAGAAAACACACCACTTAAGGTCATGGTACTTTGGGTCCTTACACTATCCAGGAATTTCTTTTATCCACCAGATATTTCGGATATCTGACCCGGTTCATAATTTCTTTTCTTTAGATTTTCCTGTAATCTATTAACCCGTTCATAAGTTCTATTTACGGTGACCAACCGTTCTTCAGATTTTTAGGGTAATCTGTTAACCTATTCATATCGAGCTGCACAGTTGTCATATTCACATTCATATGTGGATTTAGCTCAGTGGTGTTCAATCATATATACAGAAATTCATAATCAAAATTTATATAAACGGAAAGATAACAATTTCCAATAAAACATGTGCTAAGCCCTCTAATATGGTTCAAAGGTAACCAGGTCATATAATCTTAAGTAAAATGCACAGCTTTCATATAAAAAAAGATCCAGATCCCTAATCCTTCTTTTCCTGCAATCAATTTTAGGGTGATCTGGTGGTCCACTGGGCATTCAGAGGGGGAAGAAACAGGGGGGGAAACAGAGGGGGAATAAAATGGGTGGGGCTGATTCACGTTGGCAGGGAGAGTGAGTGAGGAAATAAATAGAGAAATGGGGGGGGGGGGGGGGGGGGGGGGGGGGGGGTTGATTCATGTGACAAGGAGAAGGGAGAAAGGAAAGTAAAAATAGGGGAAAACAGAGGGATAGAGAACTAGGGAAATAGAAAGAGATGGGCTGGGGGTTTCGTCGGAGAGGATGGTGGCCAGGTGGTGGTGCAGGCGATGAGGGTGGTGCTCCGGGACGGTGAGCAGCGCGGTTGGTTGAGAGAGAGATGAGTGAATGAGATGGGAAATGAGATAAGAGAGTGGAGAGGGAGAGGAGCTCGGTCATGGTGATGTTCGGCATCAGCGACGTCCAGCGACGATGGCAGCAACTCGTGGAAGAGGGAGAGAGAACGAGAGAGATGAGATGAGGGAATGACAGGAGGGCTGCTGGGAGAGTTGAATGAGAAAGGAGAAAGGAAGATAAGGGAGAATGAAAGAAAGGATAAAGGAAAGGAAATAAAGCGAGAGGGGAGGTGGCTATTCACGTGGAGTGAGTGGAGAGAGAAATGAGAGAGGAGAGAGAGAGAGAAATGAGGGTTTAAATGGGCAGATGTGCTACCCAGGGGGACCGTGCCATAGCCCGGGCACATTTCCCGGGCTGTGTGGACTTTTCCTTAAACGGGTTTGGTCAAGCATGGTTTTTGTAACGCCCCACCCTATACACATGCATGATATTGTCCGCTTTGGCCCACTGGCCTCACGATTTTGTTTCTGATGGGCATCAACCCATCAAAAGGCCTTATGCAAGGTAAGGGTGTAAGCTCTACATATAATCCCAATCACTTTCCTCTCTATAGTTGATGTGGGACTCCTGGGCGTCACATTCCACCCCCTAGGGGTGATCGACCGGATTTCCGGTCCGGCCCAAAATGAAGGACCGGACCGGACCACTTATAAGCGGTCCGGTCCGGTCCAAACCGGTCCGGTTGGACCACTTAAAGTGGTCCGGACCGGTTTCCATTTTTTTTTTCTTTTCATTTTTTTTTTGTTTTTTTTTTCATTTTCACCTCACATCTAAAAAGTAGGCAAATGTCAAATGAATGAATGATGAGTTTTACAAATGGGTGCTAGGCTCATGCCTCATGGGCTCAAAGATTATGAAAAAAAAATTATTTTAATAAATGCGGTCCGGTCCGGTCCGGACCGGACCACAAAAGGCCCAGACCGGACCGGATTTGGACCACCAAGACCGCAAATCCGGTCCGGTCCGGTTTTGTGGTCCGGTCCGGTCTGCGGTCCGGTTCTGTGCAGCCCTACCACCCCCTTAAGGCTGCACGTCCCTGTGCTGTAGCCTGCCAACCCCTGTAGCCTGCCAGCCTTCTTCGCCCGCCCACATGGAAACCCGCCCACTTGCACCAGACCACGGCAGGGGACCCACACTCGAACTAGTCGAGAGTCGGCTCTGATACCATTTGTAACGCCCCACCCTACACATGCATGATATTGTCCGCTTTGGCCCACGGGCCTCACGGTTTTGTTCCTGATGGGCCTCAACCCATTAAAAGGCCCCATGTAAGGTAAGGGTGTAAGCTTTACATATAATTCCAATCACTTTCCTCTCTATAGTCGATGTGGGACTCCGGGGCGTCACAGTTTTAGAGTTCTACGAGGGTCCGGATCAAGATGGTGTAGAAGACTAAAGTTTAGGAAATAAAAACATCGACCCAACAGTACCATAATCTCAAAAATCTAAAATTACAAAAATGCCCTCTAAATTCTCTGGAAAATTGCTAACTCCCCATACTATATCCAAGAGAACCCGATTCTATACCAAACTTCGCATACACGATCTTAATAATTAATCGGACCTGTTTGGCTACTAATTAAGCTTAATCAACTAACACTGCAATTAATTAGGCTAATTACATCCTCGAGGTCCGGGATATTACAACTTTGTAGAAATCCAATGGTCGGTTACCCAGAGTATGCATAACATGGGGATTTCCTACTTTCTTAATACATGATCTTTTTTCCCAACTAAAGTTGGGTTCTTTTAAGAAGCCCCTCCCACATTGAAAACCCTAACAAACAACAAAGGGATTTGGAGAGAGAGGACGAGATGCACCTGACGCTGTGCAATAGATCGACTGCTACGGGTGCTCTCCTTCCTTCTCCTTCTTCTACCTCTTCTTCTTCTTCTTTTTCAATGCACGGAGTCAAGTTGAGATTTTTGTTTTACTTCCTCCTTTCTTTTTCTTCTCTTCACGGAGTCAAGTTGAGATTTTTATTTTACTTCTTCCTTTCTTCTTCTTCTCTTCAGAGAGGAAAGTTAAGATTTTTACTTTACTTCCTTCTTCCTTCTTCCTCCTTCTTCTCTTCAGAGAGGAAAGTTGAGATTCTTATTTTCCTTCCTCCTTCTCTTCAAAGAGTAAAGTAGAGATTCTTATTTTCCTTCCAACATCATTAGTACACAGCCGTACTGGATCCTCCGAGCGTGCGATACGATTGGAAAGAGTGTACCCACCTATATAGGTTGAGTCAACCATATTTTTCAAAATCGTTCTTCAGATTGTGGGCCCCAACGCGGATTGAATATACCCCATATATGAATTATCATATTGATTAGACGGAGCAACTCATCAGTCCATCTAGGCTTGCAAACAGATACCCGGTTACCCGTTTACCCGGGATTTCTGACCTGATAGAAAACGGGTCCGGAACCTAAAACAGGTTCCGTTTTGATTTCGGATCCGGAATCGGAACCTATTTCTGGACCCGGAACAAAATCGGGTCTGGATCCGGATATTTGATGTCCCGACCCACGGACCCGCTACATTTACTAGGGTTTTTTTTAATATTTTTTATATAACCTCCTTAGTCCTTCCTAACTCCCAAGAAAAGTCAGACCTCTCTCTTTCCTTACTGATCTTTTCCTCTAAAATCGTTCCTCTTTTACTCTCGTCTCACACCCAACTGTAGAAGAGAGCCCCAATCTCTCTCTCGGTATCTCGGACGAGCCCTCCTCTCTTGATCAATCTTCTCTCTCTCTCTCTCTCTCTCTCTCTCTCTCTCTCTCTCTCTCGGTATCTCAGATGAGCCCTCCTCTCTTGATCGATCTTCTCTCTCTCGGTATCTCGGACGAGTGCAACAAGCTCCCCATCTTGTTAGTGCAGACTACAGAGGTATATCAAATGCATCTTTAGTTCTTCATTTTGCATGGCTTTTTTATTGTGTAGATGATGATGCTAGTAATATTGCAATGATGACTTATCTATTGTTTCAATGAAATGAGTGATTGCATCCATTAGTTGTAGTAAGATTGATTAAAGAGAGATTTGGAATAGTCTAAATACCATTTGCTTTTTTGCAGTATTTGTATCAATCAATGTTGTAATATGAAGTGCAGAGCTATGTGCTGCGGTCTGGTGATTCTTTCTTTCTTGTATCCCTTTTTCTGCCTGTTCTTCCCCTGTTTTTGTCTGCCCCTATTATTTTTTGGATTTGCAATTGTTTTCAGGGTTGGCTTTCTTTGTAGCTTTTCTGTCATTATGAGATAGCATTCTTTGTAAGGATCCCCTTTCTTTTCTTTCCTTGTTTTTTGGGGGCCTTTTGCCCTGTTCTCTTCTTTCTCTCAATATAAGTTTACCTTAAAGCAAAAAAAAAAAAAAAATGTTGTAATATGAAGTGAATGCCTTTTTTCTTTCCTTAAATATTGTCTCAAATCTGCCACTTTTAATTTAGATTTTATCTCAAATATGCCTTTAACGATTTAACCCCTTTAATAAAACCAAAGTGCTGGAGTAATTAATGAATCAGCCTTATATAATGATAATTAATGATATTGATGATATAAATAAAGCTGAATGTAATACTAATTCATTAATTACTCTAATACCTTTATTTATATAAATAAAACAAAAGTATATGATGTGCAGAGTTTATTTATATCACATCTTATATCATCAATATAATTATATTGAATGCAATAATTGTGATATGTTTTGTAATCTCTTAAATTGCATGTCATTTCAAAATGCCTGAACGGATTCATATTGATGATGAAAAAACTAATGAGAAAGTTGTAGCTGTGGTAACATCTTCAAAAAGGCGAAAACTTAAATCTCCGGTCTGGATAGATTTCCATAGAATTACTGAAAATGGGAAGAAAATAGCACAGTGTAAACATTGCAAGAAAATATTGAATGGAGATAGTCAGGATGGTACATCCCATTTGAAGAAACACTTGGACCATTGTTTCTCATTTAAGAGATCAAAGAAAGGTCAGTTAGATGTAGGACAACAAATGATAAAGATGAGTGAAGTGAAAGAAGATGGTAGCTGTGCGGTACAAAACTTCAAATTTGATCAAGAAAATAGTAGGATTGATCTTGCACGTATGATTATCTTGCATGAGCTTCCATTTCGTTTTGTTGAGTATGAAGGTTTTAGAAATTATGTAAAGGTGCTTCAACCAATGTTTAAAATGATTTCTCGCACTACTGTCAAATCTGATTGTATGAAGATTTTCTATGAGAAAAAGAAAAATTTATCTAATTTGCTGGACAATCTAAAGTGTCGATTTAGTTTGACATCTGATGTGTGGAGTTCAAAGAAGAATCTTGGATATATATCTTTGACATGTCACTACATTGATGATGAGTGGAATATGCAGAAGAGAATCCTTGTGTTTAGTTCTCTTAAAGCTCCCCACACTGGAGAAGCGATTAGCAATTGCATTTTGGATAACTTGTATAGTTGGAACATTGACAAGAAATTGTGTAGCATTGTTCTAGACAATTGTTCTACAAATGATGTCGTAGCTCGTGAGCTCAAGTCAAAGCTCGTAACAAAGGGACTGCTTTTATCAAAGGGAGATTTGTTCCATGTGCGTTGTTGTGCACATATTTTGAATTTAATAGTTCAAGATGGATTAGACTCAATCCGTGAGATGATTTTCAAAATACATGAAAGCGTCAAATATATTAATCACTCACAAGCAAGAGAGTAGAGATTCAATGAGATAGCAAGATAGGCACGGGCTCCACAAAAAAAAAAAATAGTCCTGACAGTCCAACTAGATGGAACTCCACTTATGAGATGTTGGAAATTGCCTTACAATTTAAAGAGGCATTTGAACGTTTAAGCGATCGCGACCGTTCATACAAATTTGCCCCAAGTGATGAGGAATGGAAGAATGCAAAATCTATATGCAAATGCTTAAAGATTTTTTATGACATCACAGATCTTTTTTCCGGCACAAAGTATCCAACATCAAATTTATATTTTCCTCAAGTTTGTAGGCTCCATTTATATTTAAAAGATTTGTGTGATAGCCCAGAGCCTTTTCTTCAATCCATGGCCTCAAAAATGATGGTCAAGTTTGAAAAATATTGGAATATCATTTGCATACCTGTAGCAATGGCAGCAATATTTGATCAGCGGTTGAAATATAAATTACTTGAGTATTACTTCCCATTACTATATAATGATGATTCAAATGAAGGATTACAGAGGTTAAGCAAGGTTTGATGAACCTGTATACAGAATATACAGTTGGCTCTACAAACAATCCTTTTGATAAAGGATTTTCTTGGAATGATCAGAGCAATAATGGGGCTATGAGATCATTGAATGTTCCTTCTACAGATTGATGGACCGGCGCATTCTTCTCGGTTCTACTGAGGTCGGCGGACATGGGAGTCCATTTGGGTCCGACCCTTTGGTAACCGGGGGGCAGATGCGCGCATCAACATTTCTTTTGTGTGGGTGTGCCAGATTTTCTATTTTTACTTGGAATTGTAAGTGGTGATCCGGAGATCAACCTTCGCAAGTAAAAAGGAAATCAACTTCTTTTAAGTTTTCCATTGCACATATATTTAAGAAAAGAGACATTTTCTTAATTTGCCGTGAAAGGCGATTTTTTGGCATTTATAGCTGATTTTGGCGTTTATAGCCGATTTTTGGCGTTTATAGCCGATTTTGGCGTTTATAGCCAATTTACAATCCTTATCAATAATGAAAGACAAGAGTTGTGATTTTTGTCTCTTTTAAAAAATACAAACTACAATAAAAAGCAAGAAAAGGAGGATCTAACTTCTCAGGAGATTGTGGAGGACCCGTTCAGATTGACGGTCGCAAGCCATATGTGGACTTCGCCATCATCCATGCAGATGAGAACAGAGGATGCTATTGATTCGCTTGGCTTGACTATAACCTCAGGTTTTTAGAGGACAAAGACCAAAAGGAGGTCCTATGTCCAATAAAAGCCAAGTAGACGGGCTGAAATGCCACGTCTAAGCCATTGGAGGTAGAAGGAGAAGGCAAGGACCTTGGGGGGGGAGGGGGTACCCCCCAAGGGACTTTTGTCACCTTGTAGCGGTGGTCAGTGTAGAACTTCCACAGAGTTTTCTCTCTTTCTTTTTCTGGATTTCTGTGCTTTTTTTCTGATCTGAGATCTGTCTTCTTTTTCCCAATGATCTCTGTGATTTTTCCGATCTGGAATTCTTTGGAATGCTCTCCTATTTATAGGCTTTTAGGTAGCCATTTATGAGGATTTATGAGCCTTAATTGTCATAAAGCTACATAAAGGGAGGAGTTACAAGATTGAATTCTTTAATTTGTAACTCCTTTTTCTTGGCTTCTGATTGGCCGGAGGAGATTGAGGGCATTTAATCGCCTTTAATCGCCATGATGGGAGGAGTTTCATGGGTTAAATGCCATGAATCTCTTGACTTGTATCTCCCGGATGCTTGCTTCTGATTGGGCCGTCCAAAGAAATGGATTAATGACTGTAATAAAGCTAGTCAATTAATCGTATTAAGTGGTCGCCGAGCAGTTGAAGAGTCACGGGCCGTGCCGCATCTTTTGGGATTCTTCTGGCGATGATCATCGATGGATCTTCATGTAGATCGACATCGGATGACCATGTAACTTCAGGTGTTGGTTGCCAATAGCGGGTCGGTGCCAATTGTCCTGTCGATTTCTCGATCGGTCGGGTAGAAAGCACACTTTTTTTGGTTGACCGGGTGGCGATCAATGTTGATTTTGATACTCTTGATGATTGACCCGTGTTTTTGACGGATGTCAGAGGATTTGGTGTCTCAAAAGTATGAATTTTGAAAAATACCAGAGGTCGGACGCTTCGAATCGTGAAAAAATGGTGAAAAACCGGGTTTCCGGGGCCCTCCCGGCGATCCCGGGCCCCAGGGTCGCAGGGGCCTGCGACCCTGGGGGGTTTTCCCCCCTTTTGTCCCGTTTTGTGTCCGTTTTTGCTGCTTTTCGATTCTTTTTTCTTCTGTATTTTTCCTTGATATTTTTGGCCATTTATTGGCCTGATTTTCCTGTAGAAACCTGCTGAGAATCCTTGCATTTTGTTTTGCAAAGTTTCTAATTTTCTGAGAAAGCCGAAGACTTTGTCGCGCAGAGCTGCCGATTTTCCGTCAGAAGCTGAAACTGGTCCAACGATGTCGGAATGACCTGAAATTTGGGGTGAAGCCTGCTGAGTAATAAATAAGACCAACCATAGGCTTTTGTTTTAGTTTTGAGGCCGTTTGGGGTCCTATCACTAGTAGACTTGCTTTTGTCGCGATGAAGATGTCGCGGCTTAATGTGCGGTCAACCGACATCCGATTGACTTGAAATTTGACAGGGAACCTAATGGAGTCATTTTAAGATGATCCATAGGCTCTGTCTTGGAAACCATGGTCCCAGGGAGTTTCGCCTTCGAGAGGCCTGATTTGGCTGTTCGAGGGTTGATGTAGGGTCAAACGTTGTCGGTTTGACTCGGAACTTGACGTGGAGCCTTTTGGATGTATTTTGAGACCATCCATCGGCTCTGATCGAAGATTTGGTGTCTCCGATGCTTTCGCCGCTGGGAGCTCCTTTTCAGCTACCGGAGAAGCGAAGTTAGGCCAAATGATTTTGAAATGGCCCGAAACTTCTTGTGTACTCCTCTTTTGGCTGTCTTGAAGGTTCTTGCAGTTTTTGTTTGATTCTGACAAGATTTGATTTTTTGGAAGTAACATTGCCTATTTATGGCAGGTTGCGACTTCATGTAGCTCTTTGGATCTTGAAGAGGCAAAGTGACATTTTTGGTGTCAACAAATGCCCCCTCGAGGTGTAGCGACGAGTTGCTTAACTTTTGTAGTCGATGTGCCTGGAAGAGATTTGTTAAGGAAAGCCTGTGACTTGACCAAGAGTCTTTGACCGGTCTTTCTTTTTGGTATATGTAGCCTTTTGAGCTTCCAGGGGAGTTTTATGGTAGTGAAAGGGATCACATACCATCTCGAGGTAAAGTTTTGAAGATGAACCTCAGGGATGTGGATTTGGGTTTTGACCTTGTGACCTAATAGGCTGTATGTGGCAGGTTAGGGGGTCGGGTTTGGTTTTCACCGTGTGACCCAACAAGCTGTATGTGGAATGTTGGGGGATCAATTTTGGTTTTGATGTTGTGACCTAACAGGCTGTATGTGACAAGTTAGGGGATCAGGTTTTGGTTTTTAGTTTTGGTCTTGTGACCTAACAAGCTATATGTGGCAAGTTAGGGGACCGGGTTTTGGTTTGGATTTTTGCAGAATGTCAATTTCAAGATTTTGGCTCAATTTGGTAGATGAGGCTGGATGGTTTGATTTTTGGAAGCTCATGGGGTTTGGAATTATTTTTGTATGGTCCAATCAACTCAAAAGAGGCATGGAACCATTTTTGTATGCTCTTGGAAAGAGGGATTTCTCTTTGACTAAAAGCCCAATTTTTTATTTTTTATTTTTTTTTAGTGCCTAGGTGGTCAAACCTGGCTCATATGGGCTAACCCATGGGACCTTAAGCTTTTGAAATGGCTTAGATCTCATATGGCGTCATTTTTGTAAAGAATATCCAAAAATATCTCCTTTGGATAGAGAATATCTTTACTTGGAGAGAATCTTTCATGTTCCCTTTATTTTGGGAGAGAATATCTCAAGATGTCTTCCTTCGGGAAAGAATCTTTCATTGATCCTATCTTTTGGGAGAAAATCTCTCATTGATTTCTTTTTGGGAGAGAATCCCTCAAGATATCTTTCTTTTGGGAAAAAATCTTTCTAATTTCTTTCTCTTGGTAAGGTTACTAATTAGTAACACTTACCTCTTTCTTCTTTCCTTCTTTGGTTTGCTCTCTTCTATAAAAGTAAAGAGTAGGTTGGATCTCTTGCTCTTATTGCTTTCTTTTACAATAATCCCAAGAGGGTTTCAAGACCAAGAGTTCTTCTTCTTCAAGATCTTCAAGACTTTTCTTCTTCTTCTCCATCAATGGCTTCAAGTAAGTTCCCTTTTTCAAGAAAACCCCATTTGTAGGAAAAAGTTCTTTCTTTTGTTTTTGTTTCTTTCTTTTCTTTTCCTCTTCTTTTTTTTTCTTTTCCACGTGTTTGCTCTTTTCTTTTATTTTTTACACGTTTTTTTTGTTTTGTTCCCTTTTTTTTGCATGTAATTTTTTTTGTGGGCATTATGGCCACGTGGCCTGTGGGCCAGCCCCTTTTTCTCTCTCTCTCTCTCTTTTTTCTTTCTCTCTCTTTTTTTTTGAGAAAGTTTATTTTCTTCTTTTTTTTTGCTCATCATGGTAATGCCCCCCTTTTTTTAGCAAACCTAGATGTTCATGCATGCATATGTTTTTTGTAAATTGAATTGTAGCATGATGTGATAGCATACCTGAAAGTTTTCGCAAATTTGGAAATTTGGAGCTCGCAGCGATGTTGAGCCCTTCCTGATTTTGCGGAGACTTTGAGGTTTCGAAAGTTTGGAGTTTCGGAGTTCGCAGCAATGTTGAGCCCATCTTCAAGCTTTCTATTTCTTTTGGGATAGTTCCTTTTCTTTGGAATTGCCCCGGCATCATGTCAAAATTTCGCCAGATTTTTTTTTAGCGAGATTCTATCATTTTGATGTTTGATCTTTTTCTTTTCCATCCTTTTCAGGTGGTTCTTTCAGAACAAACAAGGGTAAAGAGCTTGCTACAAGTGCACCTCGTCGATCTGCTAGATCTTCTAATCCGGCCGTTCAGCAGGCCTTTGAGAAGGTCCAGTATGTTGAGAGAAATCTGGAAGAGTGCGACTCCCTCAACATAGATGAGATGAGGCAGCTACTGATCACTCTCAAGGGAGAGGAATTCTATAAGATCATGGTAAGTAGTCATCCATGGGTGATAGGAGATCAGAGTGTTTTACCCAAGCCTACCTTCTTCTTTGGTGATGCCGTCCCTGATGACATGACATACCAGAGGAGATGTTTTCAGTTTTCTTTCACAGTAGATGGTGAGAAGAAGACTGTTGCTAACGTTTGATCGCACCGTCTCGATCATGAGCTTTGCCCCCACGTGCTCTAAGAGGGAAGATCCTCCAAGCTGGGTGAGAAGGACAAATGTAATCAAGACCGGGATTTTTGTTGGCGGTTCTCCTGGATATACGGAGAGGTCGCCTGTTGACATGGAGCTGTTGATGCCATCCAGCGGCTACCAGGGCTCTGATTATCCGTCGGTCGATTTGAGGCCGGTGGGCCTTGGTATTTTCAGCGGTGACGGCAGCAATTGGATAAAGACTTTTCGACTTCGTGGCCGTTTCAATGCTGACTCCAAGTGGAAGTCGTGGACTGATCGTGTCCTGCTGATTGGTGGCGCCGTTTTGAAGGAAGCCGGGATTTTTGATGAGGTCCGCGCCTTTAGGGAGGCCGTGATCTTTTCCGACGAGGCCTTCATGGCTATGCTGGAGTCATTCCACCCACAAACCAATACCTTCGTTGTGACGAATGGTGAGATTGGTTTCTCTTTAAAGGAGCTCAGCGCCATTACTGGATTGCCCATCCTTAGCAAACTTTATGAGGAGTTTATGTCGATCGACAGCATCCTTGAGGAGCAGTCTGAGGAGTTCAGGCTTCTGTACTTTCAGCTCGTCGCCTTCTATGATCTTTTAAAGGAGAAGGAGGGTTTGAAAGTTAGATCCAGCAGTCGGAAGAGTTCTAGCTCTTCGTTCCCCAACTTTTTTGATAGCAGGGAGTCTTTTGATAGTGTGACCCAGGAAGCCAGGGCTCAGGATCCAAGTTCGAAGAAGATCTTGGCCATGCAAGAAGAGTTGAGAGATTTCTGTGCGAGTAGAAATGCCATATGTTCTGACATTGCACTGCGGAGAGATCTCGCTGTTTACCTCACTTATTGGCTTGGTGAGGCTATTTTTGTTGGAGGAGATGGAACGCACATCAGGCCGCATTGTATTTTTCCAGCTTGTCAGATGGCGTTTGGAGAGCATCTTTCTTTTGTGCCAGTTCTTTACTCTTACCTGTGTACCGAACTGCAGGCTGCTGCTTTTTTGGTTCGGCTTCGGCTTCCCATGAACAGGGTATTTTCAGCCCACATCTTTTATTCATGGTACGTGTACCACTGTCCTGGCTTCCACCTGTTGGGTGCTGCACATGATGATGATCCTCTGATGATTCGGCTGGCTAAGGGCAAAGTTTTGTCCGAATCACTTTTAATTGTCCGCATGAGGATCCGACGGTTCAGGGACGTCGAGATGGGCCAGTCTTCAGTGAAGCTTTCTCCGGAGTTGCGGAAGAAGGCCTTTGATTTTGGTGCCTCCCGAGACTCTACCAGGGCGGGGTCGGGAAGGCATTACTCCTTGACAAATGTAGAGAAGGAGTGGCTTTTCAGCATACGTGTCGGCATAATGGTGTACCGCAGACATCTTTTCGTCGACATCCAGCCGTATGTACCTTCTCGCTTTTCTTTACAGTTGGGCTTTTCTCAAGGCGTTGTTGGAGCGCCTTCAAGCATGGTGAAGCGCTTTGGAGGTTTACAGGATAGGAGAAATGCATGGGCTTTCTATAGTGCTGAAGACACTACAACCATGATCTCTTATCCTGTGTTGTTGACTTCCCGGACTACCGGCTTTGCGAAGTAGTTCGCGGAGAGTTTTTCGGCATATCGGGGGCTTTCCAAGAAGGAGCTTGATGTGAAGCTGGCATCTGGAAAAGGGCCTTGGAAAGTCCGATGGTGTCCGACGAGAGGAAGTTTGGGCTTTCCTTTCTGGAGAGAAGCACAAGATAGGCTTTCTCGGTGACCAGGGCATCATTGGTTCTGAAGCTGTTCGATAAATACCTGATGAGGCTTTAGAGCAGCTAGAATAGGAGGAAGTCGAACTTGATGCTTGGATGCAAGCGGCGCAAAGGCAAGCTTCCGTGGAGCCTACTGGCAAGAGTAGACCATCCAGTGAGGAGTCAAGTGGGAAACCTGACTCTGACAGCGGGGCAGGTTCCTCTAAGAAGCGAGCCCGCAGGAGTAAGAGGAGGAGGAGTCATCATCCCAGCAAGGGGCAGCATGAGGACTCTCCTGACTTGGAAGTCCCTCTTACTATCAATGAGGAGGTGCCAGGGAATGCTGACGAGCCTCCAGAGAAGAGAAGCCGAGAAGAAGAGACCATCGGTGAAGGTATGATTCTTCCTTTTTTCATGGGATTTTTCCATGTCTTGATTTGTTTTCTCTTCCTGCTGCTCCTCTTTTTTTTTAGCAGAGGAAGATTTGGCGATGCCTGAGGTTCCAACCGATGAGGTGGTGACAGATCCTGTCAGGGCACCTGAAGAAGAACCGAGGGACTCTGGAGTGAATCCAGAATCTCCAATTGTATAACTTTTTTTGCTTTCTTTTCTTTGTCTGTGACTTGGTTTGCTAACATTTTTCTTGTCAGCTGACTTGCCATAAGATTCCGATGACTTTGAACCATCGATGGATGCAAATGTTGATGATGCTTCCGATGAGTTCATGGAGGAAGAGAGTGTTCCGCCAGTCGTCGAAGAAGGTATTTTGTAGTAATAACCCTGATAATGATTTTTAAACAGGATCACATTCATACCTTTTTGTGTTCCTTTGGCAGGTTTTGAGGTGACAGAGGAGAGTCCGTCGCTTCCTTCAGAACCAGAGCAAGGGATGCCAGAGGTTGATCCAGAGGTAGAGACTCCTGGGACCAGTTCTGACACTGTTGAGGAGATACCTCGTGCTGAGATTCCATCCCGAGCAGCTCCAACTAGAAAGAGTTCTTTTGTTACTCTTCCAACGGGTGATGACATGAGCAGCCGACCAACGGAGTTGGGCGAATCTTCAGCTGGGCCATCTCTTCTTTTTGCGAAGAAGGTGGTGTAGACACCTCATTTGGCCCCTATGATAGCCTTAAACACTTGTCATATATAGCGATGCCCCCATTTCACTCATAATTGAATGATTAATGACATAATTCAGATAAATTAATGACAATGAAGATGCTTGTTGATAGTTTTAAACATGAGTTCAATGACTTCTAGAAATTCGTGAGAAGAAAGCCGAATCGCATTGAGATCTCGAGTCCAACTCACCTTTCACACAAGGAGCGGACCACAACACTATTCAAACCTCTTTCGGACCACTTAAGACATGTTTAGGCAAGTTCTTACAAAGATTACACTTAGCTTGCCTAAATGCCATCCGATTATCCTAAGTTAGGAAGCCGGATCCATTGATCCAGAGGTCCCCCTCTTTTCTCAGCTCATAATCATTAGGACAGTTGGACCATTGGATTCTTCACTTCGAGAGCTTTCCGACAGTATGTAGAACGTCCAAATCCGATAAGCGGATCAAAAGTTATGAGTTTTTGAAGTTTGCCTTAGGAAGAGTAACGGAGATCCATCTAGGCACCACCCAAGTGGCGCCCACCCTACTCAAATTCACCTAGGCGCCCCATGTGTGGCGCCCACACTAGCCATGGTCACCTAGGCGCCCCATGTGTGGCGCCCACCCTCCAAAATCATTAGTTTGGCCTAAAACGGACCGGAACCACTCAACGTAGGGACCAAACTCCGAAAATGAATTGACTCCACCTAGGCACCCCATGTGTGGCGCCCACCCCACTCTTTATTCCATCTAGGCGCCCCATGTGTGGCGCCCATACTCTTCAGCCCACCTAGGCACCACATGTGTGGTGCCCACCCTATTATTCCACAAACTTAACTTAGGGCAGCCCGCAACCACTCCAAATAAAGACCCACACAACCTTCCATCTAGGCACCACCCTTGTGGCGCCCACACTCTCCAGTCCACATAGGCACCCTGTGGTGGGCGCCTACCATGTCCAGTCCACCTGGGCACCACCCTTGTGGCGCCCAGTCAATTAAGTGCTAGTGTAGGTCCCCTCAGTTGAACATCTATCCATTCTATCCTGACTTCGGATGGGACCAAACTTTGAGAATGATCCGAACCACGTAGGCTCCACCCCATGGGCGCCTACCATGAACCAGTCCACATAGGCACCAGCCCTGTGGCGCCCACCCTATGCAGTCACCTGGGCACCACCCCATGGGCGCCCAACCTTTTTTCCAAACCCTAATTTATCCCAAAACACTTAAGCCGCCTTGGGATGCTTGAAACCTTCTAGAAACACGAACTAATGAAGCCCTAGCCCTCCTAAACTCATCCCAAACCTCTATTTAAGAATCTCTTAACCTCATTTACAAAGGAGCTTCCCTAAAAAGAGAGAAAAGTATAGAGAATAAGCAAAAGGAGAAAGGTAGCCACCATTAGAGAGAAAGCTTCAGATCTAGAGAAGAAGAAGGGGAAATAGAGGAGGAGACTTCCATATCCTCAACTAGGGCTATGGTTCTTCACGTAAGCTTCGTTCTAGGAACTTGAAAAGTGTGATTCAAACCGGTATTCCTAGATCTTTCTATTCTTTTATTGCATTTTATCATCATCTTTGTTTAGAAACATGCTTAGGATCATTCATGCATCATAGATCTATATTAGTTCTTGATAAAAATGGTATCAGCATCTCATCATATAAATAACATGTTTAGATTCATACCAGTGGTGTAGATCTGCATTGATATCGTAGTTCTAAGTGCTTAACTAGGTTAGATCTCGCATTTATAGCATCATCATCATCATTTAGATCGAGGAGATCATGAAAGGCCTATCTCAGGAGGCTGGGCGCCACCCACTGGGCGCCTACCATCTCTGGTTTGGCTAGGCGCCACCCTTTGGGCGCCTACCCTTCCGAGACAGGGTTTGAGTTTTAGATCTCTACTTTTTACATCGTTTTCTCGTAGATTTGTTAGTTGCATCATTAGTAGTTCGCATTAGGACACCCGCATCAGTTATTGAATATCGGAAATTGTGTTGAAAATCTTAAGACTGTTGTGCATTCGTTGCGATTCTTTGAAAACCCTGACTGAACAGGGTAGGCACCACAGGTGTGGCGCCCAGGTGGACTGTTCCACCTTTGTGCACAATTTTCGATCTCTCGCATTTAGTTTATTTAGAAATTGCATAACAATGATATGTTTGCTTGTTTGATATGTTCTGAACTTCAAATTATCGTTTCTATCACACACCACCATATCATTTGAATCATAAAGTCATAAAAACCCAAAAAAATCATAAATCATAAAACTACTTCTTCTCTTTCCTTACTCTCTAGTAAATTAGAGGGGAAACAAAAAAAAAAAACAAATTAAAAAATACAATGAAAACCCAAAAATAGTAGGTAAATAGTCTAGGTTATCAAATCTCGTGCCTAAGTAAGATAAACCCTAGGGTTAGCTAAAATATCATAATTAATTAACTAAAGGACCATCAAATCATTAAGAACCCTAAAATTAACAATCTAATTAATTTGGACTGAAATTGGATTAAGGAATCACTAAGATCGTTTAGGGAACCAATTCTCCTCTTTTGAGCCTAGCTTGCTTATTCACTAAAAAGGTCCCTAATTAAGGATTAAACACAATTAATTAAGGCTCTAATCTCACACCAATTAATACAATAAATACCTTTAATCCAAAAGATCTTGAGACCTTAATTAATTCGGATTAAAAATAACCAAGAACTTAATTAAAAACCTAAAACTTAAAATAGATCCATCTAGGCGCCACCCCCTGGGTGCCCTGCTGACAAGATCCACCTGGGCACCACTCCCTGGGCGCCCAGCCTATTCATTCCCTAAGAGGCTCCACTTGAAATTTAATCTAATTAACTAAGACTTTAACCAACCCTAATTAACACACTAAAATACTCTTAACTTGAAAGACCTGAAATCTTAATCAACTTAAACTCGAATCTACCTAAAAGATACAAAACCAACAAACCATAAAAATATCCACCAGGGCGCCACCCCCTGGGTGCCCTGCTTGCCAATTCACCTGGGCACCACCCCCTGGGCGCCCATCCTCTCCTGTCACTAAGACACCCCAATTGAAACGAAACTTGAATAAACACATAATTAAACATTGCTAACTTAAAAGATTTGAAAACTTAATCAATCTAAACTTGAATTAATCTAAAACGAATACACAACACAAAACCAAGACAGACATCCACCTGGGCACCACTCCCCTGGCGCCCATCCTTCCAATCCACCTGGGCACCACTCCTCTGGCGCCCATCCTATCCCTTTACTAAGAAATTCCTAATTGAAACCTATAATTAAACCAACCCGAATTAACACATTAAAACACTTTAGGACTTAAGAGACCTGAGACTCTAATCAATTCACCCTCGGATTAACTTAAAGGCCATCGAACCAAATCAAACCACAAGGCAGTCACCTGGGCACCACCCCCTGGGCGCCTAGCCTATCAATCCACCTGGGCACCACCCTTTGGGCGCCCAGCCTGTGAACTCCACCTACACTACTCATTTCTTGGAAACCAATCAATTAAAAACTAAACCTAATTAATTTAAACCTAATTCATTCTCAACTGAATACTAAAAGATACCTTTCATCCAAACGCATTAAACCACAAAACCCAACTTCGAATCAACCTAGAACATCAAAACCAACCCGAACCTCAAGACAGCCACCTGGGCACCACTCCTTGGGCGCCCAGCCTGTCAATCCACTTAGGCACCACCCCCTTGGCGCCTAGTCAGTCAATCCACTTGGGCACCACCCTCTGGGCGCCCAGCCTGTGAATTCCACCTACCCTGTCCATTCCTTAGGAAACCATTAAACCCAATTAATTGGAACCCAATTCATCCCCAACTGAACACGAATAAAAACTTTCCATCAAATCCTAAATCCTTAAATCAATTCAAGCTTGAGTTGACCAAAGAATTACAAAACCTAACCAAACCATAAAGCACATCCATCTGGGCGCCACCCCCTGGGTGCCCATCCTGCTAGATTCACCTGGGCACCACACCCTGGGCGCCCAGCCTACTCTTTTTCATAAAAGCCCCAATTCATAACTTAACTTAATTAATTAAAACCTCAAGTTAATCCCAATCAACATAACAGAACACTTTTAACCTTAAAACACTGAAACCTTAATCGATTCGGACTTAATACCTAAAACTCTTTGGAACCGACCAAACCATAAAGATTCCACCTAGGCACCAATCCCTTGGCGCCTATCCTATCAATCCACTTAGGCACCACCCCCTGGGTGCCCATCCTGCCAGTTTCACCTAGGCACCACCCTCTGGGCGCCTAGCCTACATTTCAACCCTACCCAACCAACTCAACTAAAAACCAATAATTAAACACCTTACAACTTAAACTAACTAAGACCAGAACCTAAATCAATCCCCAGACCCAAAGACCAATAATTAAATCCCATCCGGCACAACACAAAATCATAGGCAACCCACCTGGGCACCACTCCCTGGGCGCCCATCCTGCCAATTCACCTGGGCGCCACCCCTTTGGTGCCTATCCTTCCACTTGCACTAAAGCACGAATTCTTGATTTTGTTTCAAAACCCGGACCCGCATCACTTTGACATTAGAACATCAGAGACATTAAAACATTTCTCAGATTAAAACATAGCCCTTAAAACCCCCGGAATTCCGAAAAGAGATCGAAAAGTCTGAAAAGCATAAACTGTTAGGATAGGCTCCACCCCCTGGGCGCTACCCTGTTTTTAATCTTGAATTGTGATTTTCGACTTCTTTTTAGAATTCTGATTTAAATTAAAAATAACATAACTTTAAAATATAGAAAAAACACATTAACCAGATCCTTAAAACATCCCTAAACCACTCTCAATCAAAACCACAACTCACAACAAATAAAATCAATTAAGATTTTACCCAACAAACTGCTTAGGTGCAGGAACTATCAAACTTAGGCTATTTGCACCCTAGGATTAAATTGGATTACCTTGTTAGGTAGCTTAAAACATTAGGCTTCACCCCATCACTCTTTCTGTTCTGTTAGGGAATCGGGAAAGCTGATGTGGTTGGTCTAGGACCTTAGGTTAAGGTTAATCCGATGATCAGTAATAAAGCATTAATCATGTAAATCCAAGTAAATCCCCTAGTTAGGCCCTTCTAGCCCCATATCAAAAATCCATAAAAACTATAAAACCAACAAAATAAACCCAAAAAGATTTTTTCCCTTATTTCTTCCTCCACCTCAGGTGCCAGATATTTAATCGAACTTAATGATAAAAGGAAATGAAGAACTGACTTCTAAAATTGAATAAATGAGAATGACGAGAAGAGATGAGTGATTTCACACAGACTTTTTACTTCGGCCCATCGGCCACCCTTAAACAATCACGGCCCATCGGCCACCCTAAAACAAACACTGGCCCATCGGCCACCTCCAATCAATTACGGCCCATCGGCCTTTCATTTTTATCACTCGTGTATCGCACACGAAAAACACAGAAATCACAAGTCAAAGTCTCATTTGCATCATCATTTTGGTTTGAAAAGTCAGCCTTTAAACCTTATTTTGCCAAGGGATCTGAAGGGGGTACCCGGGAACGGGGCGAATCCTCTTCTTAAATATTTGGCACCTCCCCCCATTTATTTTCTTTATTTTAGTTACTTTATTTTACTTGGATTTATTATGATTATGCTGTGTGAGGATTAACCTTTATTTGGACTTTAACTCATGACCCTAATTTGACCCTATATTAAAAGACCCAAGGAGACCCAAATTAATGTGACAGGACAACCGTCGTGTGTTGCCGGCAGCACATTAGACGAGAGGAAGAACCCACCCACTTATTTTCTCCCTACATTTCTTCGGCTTTAGTCGAAGAACGGTGTTACGGCCGTTACCATAGCTGGCGATCGTGATCCATTGATTTTGAGGGTAGTCGGAATCCTCATTTTCGATGTAAAATTTAAATAGCACATATAGATGAGTAGAGATTTCCCCACGTAAAATGTAAAATCTTTCTTTCATTTTAGGGGGGTCGAAATTCACATCCGACAGCCTGGCGATCGTGATGGGACCTCTTTTGTTTTCCTGTCACTTATTTGGGTCTTTCCGGGATTTTATTCTAGGACACGAACATCCAATCAATGATTAGATGCCCGTGTTCCATTCAGTTTAGGGTTGTTATGAGTCTAGTCTGAAATTAAACCTAAGGTTCGAATGCACCGTCCACTAAGCTTTCCCCCATTACATCATAAGAAACAAACTTGCACCAACACTCACTACAAAACAACATAAAACGTGCTCCTCTCATCCCCTCTTTCTCTCTATTCTCATCTAAGTACTTCTTCACAAATGGAGGGTTACAGGTTCGGGATGCCCGACTTTCAACCCCTCTCACCCCCACTATTGCTCCGCACCACTAGTAGGTCACACCAAACCCCCCAGAGTATAGAATCCTCTAGAGTATTAGATGGATCCTCAGCAACATCAAGCCATGACCCATAACAGATGAGACGATCCCTCTTCGAAGGAGGCCCCCTGCCAGTCAATACCATCATAATGGGAAGGAATCAGTCTAACACACCCACCCCATCTCATTCATCAGGGGAGAATCAGCTTTCCTCACATTCAGGGGTAACTTACACAGACTTAGTCAATCCTACCGGCCAGGTTATAAGGTATAGAGTTCACAATAATGATTTGTCGAGAGATTACTCTCTCCGCGCGAATGATCCTGTTGTCTCGCAAGTTACACCTTATTCCTCCCTGATCAGTCAGACCGAGCCGATTACATCTTCTATCCCACAGTACGGGATGCCTACGGATGCACCTATCACCACACCAGTTAGAATTGTCACACCATCCCGGACTCTCGCGACAAACGAGAATCCGTATCATCAGACAAGTCATGGTCCAGTAAACACGGGTCAGTTGGCGATGCCCAACACCTCATACCATAATCCCTTGACTCACATGGGAATGCCAGATGTCTACCGACAACATGAGGTAACCCGACCCCAATTCTAGGTGATGACTCCTTCGTCAATCAATCAAGCGGTTTATAATCCTTTGACGGCTAGCACTGATATATTATACCCCCAGCCGATTCAATATGAGAGGACCCCTCCCATCTATCAAAATGAGACGGTCTCGATCTACCAAATGCCTAACTCAGACCAGAGCCCTCCAGTCCAGAACGCGCAGGTTATCAATCCCGCAGGAGCTAGAAATCCTTATCAAATGTATCAAGCGAATGAACCGCGCTATCAGTAGGCGTATCAGCCACCCACTTTAAGTCCAATGGTTGACCCATACAGAGGATAGTCGGTCGCTCACGGAGGAACTCAGTTGAGCCAAGGCTATCAACCTATCCCGCAATCATATTTCCAAGACCAGTTCCAAGAGCCAGCTTACGCCCCTGTTCCACTAGAACCACAAGGAGGTTACCGGCCACAGATGATTCAATACCTAGATCCTCTAGCGTTCAAAGAACTGCAGAAAAATGTAGAAGAGCTTAAAAATGAAATCAAGAAAAAGTCCTCGAGCTCGATTGAAAAAAAGCTAGGGTTCTACGATTTTACTAAGAAGGAAGAAAAAGAGAGGTCACCTTTCCCTATTAGAGCTCCTAAGTTCATACCTTATGATGGGACAACTGACCCTCAACACCACCTAGTCTCATTCTGCAACAAGTGTCGTGCCATCGCTGACAACGACTCCATGCTCATGAATTATTTTCAGGAATCTTTAACGGGGGATGCATTAACTTGGTATACGTCTGTATCTTCCCACGAGATTAATACCTTCGAGGATGTAGTAGAGAAATTTCTAGCACGGTATCAACACCTAACTAAAACCAAACCCCTGTGGCATGACTTAGCGAACCTCAAACAAAAGAACAATGAGGACTATGAGGAATTCGCGGTGAGGTGGCAAAATCAATTTGCGCGATCAGACTGCAACATGCAAGAAGAGGAACAAGTGAGGATGGCCATATCAAATATGAAAGATCCGATGAGAGCCTTAATGACGATCGGAGAAGTCGTTAGTTGGAGTGGCCTATACCGTAGATTGTCCAGGATGAAGCAAAATTTAGACGAGGGAGTATTGAACACCATCATTGACCATAAGAAAAACACGCGTAGAGTGGGCACAACTACCCAACCGGAAAGCCGCACAACCCCTGAAGTGAGCTCGAATCAAGAAGAGGTCTACCGACCGTACCAAGAACGCAACAGTGTTAGCTTTAACCAACACCAGAATCAGGGGCAAAATGGCAATCCCGATTTCTAAAGTGGTAACCCGAATTATCAGGAACAACCAGAATTATCAGCAGAACAATCAGAATTACCGAAACCCTCCAAGAAATAACCAAGGTTATGAACAACCGCCAAGGAATCAAGGACCCCTGGTGAATCAAAACCAGAATCCTAATCCTATATAACCGGTTCCGAATTCGATAGTTTTGCCACAAAATCAGAAGACAAATCCTCAACCTAGCTATGGTACCGTCCCCTTCAATTACAATAGAGGCAATAATGGCAACCAAAACAACACGAACAATGGGAATAGAAGAAGATTCGGGGCCAAAAGGGCGAACTACCCATCCCTTCCACAACCTTGGACCGCTGTCTTCTGGTCCCTCTTAAACTAGAACGCCCTCCAACTCCCTCCAGAACGACCACAAGCCTGGTCGGAACACCCGGATAAAAACAAGTTTTGTGCCTACCATAGGATGCCGGGGCATGACCTCACCCAATGCTACACGGTTAGAGACCTGATCTATGATCTCAACGACGAAGGTAGAATCGATTGGAGCAATATCAGGCCGATGGGCGCGAACGACCCATGGAACGCCCCTCTTAATCAAAATGCAACCCCCAATCCAGTACAAAATGTTCCTAACATGCAGATCTATACCAACCCACTGCCTCAACATGGACCATCAACCTCTGGACAAAGCCCACAGACTCAATTGATAAACATCGCCATGATAGAGCACCAATGTGTTGATGCCCCGGCCCAAGGGAGCATAAACCATAGCCAACCATGTCACGATGAATTCTTTGAGGAAGAGGACCATCGAAAATACGTCACACCATGGGATGGGAAAACCAAATTCAAAATCTTCAATTCTGGGATGGGCGCGATCGTTGATTCTCCTGACCTTTACAAGGTGAACTTTGATGAGTTAGACGACCAAGAACCACCGATCCTTACAAATCCCCAACTAGACCCTCACCTGGATACAAACGCGCCTCAGGCTCACCTCCGATCTGGACGGATCCGTCCTCCCCGGCTACCTCCTCACCCTATTGCTCAAAACTTAGATTCTCAGAATCCCAATACTCAGGTCGAGGAAACAGTTGATGAAAGAGCTTATACTTCGATAGAAACAGGGATAGAATATGACCTCTTAGGACACCTCACGAAGATCCCAGCTAAGGTATCCGTCCTCGATTTGATTAAAACCTCACCCAAACATCAGCAACAATTACTTGAGGCGATCACACGCTTACAAGTCCCTGTAGGCACAACCCCCGAAGAGTTGGGAGCTACCATCGCAGCCTTAGTCCCTGGAGCTCCCTTCCCTGCCGTCACTTTTACCGAACAGGAACTAAAAGAAATACCACCCGAAGCGAGGACATCTCCCCTACATTTAACGATTAAGATAGCGGGGAAAGAAATGTCAGGAGCCCTGGTCGACACCGGCGCGTCACTGAACATATGCCCCTTGAAAACCTACAAAGCATTAGGGCTCGCTATAAAGGACCTAACTCCAGCCCCTATGGTTGTAACCGGTTATGACGGGAATAAGAAAACAGTATGTGGAAAAATTATGCTGTTGGTGCAAGCGGGCCCGATCTCGATGCCAGAAGAATTTTATATCATGGATATCCCCGCCACTTTCAACTTAATTCTGGGACGCCGATGGTTGAACCATATGAACGCCGTCATGTCAAGCAGACACCAATGTGTCAAATTCCCTTACTTAGGCAAGATCATGAAGATGATGGGGGACCCGCCTGTCATTGAACCAGAGGAACTTCAGATACTCCCGACCCTGCAACCAGCTCTTATGACCCCAGAGGTCAAAATCCATGGATACAGGGCTGACCCTCTCATCTCCTTAATGGACATGAACCCCATGCAAAATACGTTCTCTGAATTATCTTCCTTGCAAAGTCCAGCAACAAACAACGAAAGCCAAGCCCGAGGATGGACTTTAATGAAGAAGATGGGATATCAACCTGGATTTGGGCTAGGAAAGAACGGAGAAGGTATTCTCGATCCTTACATTCCAGATCCTAGAGCAAGAGCGGAAGGATTGGGTTACGATACGCATGGTAATATGAGGTATAAACGAGAGGACTGGGCCTTAGATGAACACTTTGTAAGATATGATAAAATCTTAGATCCCAGCGCACCACCGACTAAGGAGGGATGCCACAATTTGGATCCAAATGACAAAGGCAAGGCCATTTTAGTAGAAAATTGGGAAGACTCTTCATCCGAAAGCGAAACTTATGAGGAGATTTTCGGCACTTGGAGAGAGCTCCATTCACCAAAAGAAGCGGACAATGCAGACCACACCATTGATCTAGGGTTCCATATCCTATCATGTAACATGCTGACTGTGAGCAAGCCGACTCATTTACCCAAAAAAAAACGTCGATTACCGAACTCCGAGAGAGTCGCGAAACATGGGAAGTTGAAGACCCTACCAGTGAATAAGTGCTATATTGGCCCATTGCCTGGCGCCATTGGCGAGGAGATCCCTCTTAAGAAGACCGTGAAATATGGGAAACCAGTGACCTCGATGATCACGAAGTGGTATACCGCCCCACTGCCTGGCCACGCCAGCGGGGGGGGATCCTCCTCGGTAGATAGCCCATCTCCAACCCCACCTGTACCATATCATTCCAAAAATCCCAAAAAATCAGAAAACCCCAAAAACCCAAAAAAATTGGAAAATAGAAAACCCAAAAACATAGGAACCGTAGTGGTAGAAGATTTTGGTCATCATCAACCTATAGGCAATCTAAGGCGATGGAAATTACCCCAGTAGAGCAGTCCCGACTAGAGGAAATTATGGCCAACATTGATAAGTTAGGCTGCGAATCTCTGCCTGTCGTTCGAGAACCCGAATTCTCCGCGCAACATGCGAACATCAATGATGGCATGGGTGTTTACGAATTAGTGGACGCTGAAGAAGGGGATGACGAAGTTTCTGAGGAATTTAGGAGAGTAATCAAGAAGTTTGATGAAGAAACACAAGCTGCTGCTGAGAAGACAAAAGAGATAAACCTGGGAACAGAGGAGAGGCCCAAGCAAGTTCAAATCAGTGCATGCCTAGAACCTAATGAAGAAAGTGAAATCCTTGAGGTCTTAAGGGAATATCAAGACGTATTCGCATCGGATTATAATGACATGCCCGGACTTGCACCCGACCTAGTAGAGCATCGAATCCCACTAGAAGATGAGGCTAGACCTGTCAAGCAAAAGTTGAAAAGGATGCTCCCCGATGTTGCCCTGAAAGTAAAGGAGGAGGTTGACAAACTCCACCAAGCTCAATTCATCAGGGTCGTGTTGTTTCCCCAATGGGTTGCCAACATAGTCCCGGTAAAGAAGAAAGACGGACGCGTCCGAGTCTGTATCGATTTTCGAAACTTGAATAAGGCATCTCCCAAAGACGATTTCCCTTTACCTCACATCGACGTACTTGTTGATAATACTGCGGGCCATGCCATGCTCTCATTTTTTTGGATGGTTACTCAGGGTACAACCAAATCAGGCTGTCACCAGAAGATCAGGAGAAGACCTCATTCACTACGCCCTGGGGAACTTACTCTTACGTTGTTATGCCCTTTGGCCTAAAGAATGCCGGTGCCACTTATCGGAGAGCCATGATGGCGATATTCCACGATATGATACACGACTGTGTGGAGGTTTACGTAGATGACATTCTGATCAAATCCAAACCCGTGAGGACCATGTCTTAGCTCTCAGGAGAGTCCTTCAACGATCTAGGGACACCCAACTGAGGATGAATCCGAAGAAATGCATTTTTGGAGTATCCTCCGGCAAACTCTTGGGCTTTATGGTGAGCAATCAGGGAATTGAAGTTGATCCTTCTAAGGTGAAGGCCATCCTTGAAATGCCACCCCCAAAAAACCTCAAAGAATTGAGAGGCCTCATAGGGCGGTTACAATTCATTAGAAGATTCATCTCACAGCATTCACAAAGATGCGAGCCGTTCTACAAACTACTAAAAGGAGGTGTGGAATACCACTGGGACGACAACTGCCAAAAGGCATTCGAAGATCTAAAAAAATATCTGTTGAGTCCTCCTATTCTGAAGCCCCCTACCAGAGACAAGCCCCTCATTTTGTATGTATCAGCGACAGAATCCGCAATAGGCGTGGTCCTAGGTCAACATGATGAAACCGGGCGAAAGGAGAATGCAGTCTATTACCTGAGCAAATCTCTCTTACCCTATGAAAGGAAATACTCCCCAATGGAGAGAACATGCTTAGCCGTAGTTTGGGCCGCTCAGAAATTGAGACACTACTTTCTAGCTCATCAGGTCAAACTTTTAGCCAGGATGGACCCTTTGAAGTATATTTTTGAGAAACCCGTCACTTCGGGAAGAATCGCGCGATGGCAGATGCTCCTGGCCGAATTCGACATAACCTATGTTACCCAGAAGTCCGTAAAAGGACAAGCGATCGCTGATCATCTAGCACACCTTCCTCTGCCCCAGTACGAGCAAGTCAGGATTGATTTCCCCGACGAAAGCATTGTGTTTGTAGGCATTGAAGAGACCAAGGATGATGATTTATGGACCATGTACTTTGATGGAGCTTTAAACCAAAATGGAAAAGGAGTCGGGGTAGTGCTATTATCCTCGGAAGGAGTTGTCATCCCGAAGGCCTACAAGATCGGATTCCCAGCGACCAATAATACAATGGAATACGAAGCTTTACTAGCGGGACTGAGAGAAGCCCAAGCCCTAGGAGTTGAAAAAATGAGAGTCTTCGGCGATTCCAAAGTTGTCATTTCTCAAGTAGCTGGGGAATGGAAAGTTAATGCCCCTAAACTTGCACATTACCATGAGAAAGTGAGAGAACTAATGTCTGACTTCAAGAAGATTTCCTTTCTCTACATCCCTCGAGCTTTGAATCGACTAGCTGACTCATTAGCAATTTTAGCTTCGATCATAGAGATGCCCGACGACAAAGATTCTGAAAAGTTCCTTATTAGAAGGCTAGACTCTCCATCCGTCAAACCAATAGACCTGACCAGAGGGGACCCTGCCGAAGTTCTGCCAAAAGTTCCAAGAGAAAAGAGTAAGAAAGTCGAGGCCAAAGAGTCCGATCAGGAGAAAGATTCTAAGCCCGAAGAAGGAGTCCTAGCTCGCATACAGCATGATGATGACCTGGTGGACGATCACCCGTGGTACTATGATATCTGGAATTACCTACGTGATGGCTACATCCCTGAGTATGCCACCCGATCGGATAAGAGAGCATTGAAAGAAATGGTTCAGAGATATGTCATAGTCGCAGGACTATTGTACCGTAGATCGTTCAGTGGAATTCTCTTACGATGCGTAACCACAGAAGAAGGGCAAGAGATAGTTGAAGAAACGCATTCGGGAGAGTGTGGAGGACCCGTCAATGGCCAGATGCTAGCTAAGAAAATCATCCGTTTAGGTTACTATTGGCCATCCCTAGAGTCAGATTCAGTCCATTATGTTAGAAGATGCAAAGAATGTCAACTGCATGCTGACCTAATCCATGCCCCCGCATCATCCCTTCACCCTACCATAGCTCCATGGCCTTTTTCGACCTAGGCCTTTGATATCATAGGACCCTTGGCCTCTACCTTGGAGAACACACAAAATAAGGCATTCATATTGACAGCCACAGAATATTACTCTAAATGGGCAGAAGCAGAGGCATATGTTAATATTAAGGCCACCTCTGTAGTCAAATTCATTAAAAAGAATATAATAGCCCGGTTTGGCATCCCTAAAGCATTCATAACAGACAATGGCCCACAGTTTATATCCCAACAAATGAACGAGTTGTGCACAAAATATGATATAGAACTGCATCATTCAACCCCATATTATCCCCAAGCAAATGGTCAAGCCGAAGCAACCAACAAGACCTTACTGAAGATCATCAAAAAGACTGTGCAAACCGCCAAAGGTAGTGATTGGCCAGACCGTTTGGTCGAAGCGTTGTGGGCGTACCGGACTTCCATAAGAACTCCTACAGGAGAAACCCCATACTCTTTGACCTATGGAATGGAAGCAGTCCTTCCTCTCGAAGTTCTTCATCCATCACTGCGCATCCAGCTAAATGAAGATATAACAGAAGACCAGAGGAGAGAAGCATTGCTACTTCAGCTAGACCTACTTGACGAGAAAAGAATGAAAGCAGCAGAGCATGCACAAGTATACCGGAAGCGAATTGCCAGAGCCTATGACAAACATGTCAAACAAAAAAAATTCAAGATTGGCGACTTTGTGCTAAAGCGCATCACTCCATCCCGGCTTCCGCATCCTAGAGGTAAGTTACGACCCAATTGGGAAGGCCCTTATGTAATTAAGGAAGTATATCCTGGAAATGCATATAGATTAGTGAATGCAGAAGGGGAAGAGCTCCCCGATCCATGGAACGCTATGTACCTGAAAAGGTACACGGTATGATCCCTCCCTATTTCTTGCGAAGTATGACCCTCCTTGCTCCTTGGCGTAGTTGTAGATATCCCGTAGGAGGACCGAAGAGATGCACTCTGATCAAGCTTGCATGGAACTCGAACACACACCAACACTCAAAAAATACACAAAACGGTGAATCTGCCCCACACAAATTCTCGCACGGTTAAACCCATCCAATGTGAAGGTTTGTAGGTAAGTTGCCCATGTCATGAAAGATTTTTGATCGTCTGTTAAAAAAAAAAAGGGGGTGTTTAGTTAGAATTAGTCTTGGAAAGAATAAAAAGCTTCATGACTAGTTTGGGTTCGTAGCCTTTTTAACCCGAGCCAATAAGCCCGTAGGGGTATTTACATGCCTAGTGCCCTAAAACCATCTGGTTTGGGAGTCATTGGCCTAATGCTCATTACATGGGTTAATTAGAAAGCTTAAAGGACCTAGACATTGCATAGTTAGAAGCTCTTTAAAAAAAAAGTGTTAAGTTAGAAGTCTTGAAAAAAAGAATAAAAGTCTTGTGACTAGTTTGGGTTCATAGCCTTTTTAACCCGAGCTAGTAAGCTCGTAGGGGTATTTTCGTACCTAGTGCCCTAAAGCCGTCTGGTTTGGGAGTCATTGGCCTAATGCTCGTTACATGGGTTAATTAGAAAGCTTAAAGGACCCAGGCATTGCACAGTCACATGTCCCAAAAAAAAATCTATTAGAATTAGGCTCGCTAGAGTGACATGGGTACTTATCAGGCGAACTAAGCAGAAGGTGGTCTAAAACCACAACACTAAGGAAACACGGTGGCTCACCGCCCCCCCACACACGAACACAACTCACAAATGAGCCCCCAAAGGCGGTCAAGTACTTTCTAAAGTTCAGCTGAAAAGACTAAGCAGCTACAAGAGGGGGCCTGTGAGGGCTCGACCTCCAAAGGATAGTTAGGGAAGATTACTTTGCCACCAAGGTGACAATCATGGATCGAGAGGCTAGTCCACTTTCACGCTCTCGCCCACGGCCAGAATAAACACTAGTCTTATGCTGGGGCATTTTATATATATATACATACAAATATATGTTTATTTCACATGGCTTCCCAATCTGGGTCCTCATCGCATACACGATTGCCACGAGCACTCACTAGCCTTCACACACTTACCTCATGCATGTCTTTACTACTAATAACTTTTAATTGGATGCAGGAAAACAGATTCCCTAAGGTACCAATTCTATCTTGTTATTCTCTAAGCTTGAGTGCCAAAATGGCCCCCTGACATTTTTACCGAGAAAGAAAAACACCACCTTAGCCAAACTATGCAGGGGGCATAAAAATATTAAACTAACAAGTTTGTTTTGAGACCTTGCAGGGAACCCAACCCCGATCACATCCAAAACATCCCACAAGCTGGGGCACTTTTTTTTTACGGGTATTGTTTTGTGCACAACTCCTCAAGACTTCAAAGATTAAAGTGATGGTAACCAAATTTGGGATATATAACTTATGTCTGTTATGATATCCTACAATGAATTTGATTATAGATGTATGTTATACACATCCTTTTATGATATCATATATTGTGAGATTCGAAAATGCAATCTGAAAATGCATTTATCTTGAACCTCTGCCTTTATACTTATAGCTGACAATGTGAATGCCTTAAAACATAGAATTGCTTAGGCCACAAGCATCACACACCCAGGCACTCCCCATTGTTTGAAAACCCTGAATCTTTATATTGTTTCTCCAAGTCAAAGTTGATATGATATTTTATTCGCTTGGTCTATTTATATGGATTTCATTTTGTCTGTCTTAGGTTCTAATGTTCTTTTTTCATGAGACTATGCTAGAGCACGAATTTTGAGAAATTTGAGAAAAATTCGACAACACTTCCTTGTTGTTTGGACCCCGGAAAAATCTCCGGATACAAAAAAACTGTTCCTGTGAGAGAAGTACACTTCATATATTCCGGACACCCCACAAAAAGCTCTCATTCAATCAACCACACAGGCCTAGTACCACTTATCTCAAATTACACATACCTATATACATGTGCAAAACATACACATCAGATCAATACAACCATAGCTAAGACAAGGCGGAACGACAGAAATACATGAACAGCGCATTAATGGGAACAACTGGAACAAGGATGCACAAAAGACGGATCATGGAGAGATCAATCAAACATTATAACCCTAATGAGCAGCTCCCTCATGACGAGCTGATGAAGCAAAGGAGAGGACCATGGGAGCACACTGAGAAATGGCGGGCGGGTCGAGCTCGAAAATGCATAACCTCTCTCCTCCGCCCTCTGGCGATACCGATCAAGGCGCCTCCGCAAGTCAGCAACCACCTCATCGTGACTTAGCTGCATGCGGTCCATGCGCTGAGCGTATTGATCATGAATGAGAGCCCTTTCCTCGCTTAAGCTAAGGGGTGGAGGAACGGAAGCAACAATAGCACCGCTCTGCAAGACGACATACAAGGAAGCGTTACATTCAAAAACTCGAAAGCAGGAAACATGGAATTTAAAAGGAAGGATGCTCACCTGCGTAAAGGTCTCAAAACTCCTGAGCTTGGCACGTAAGTCCTCGATCTGCACCCAACAAGATTACGAAGCATGTCAATGTTAGAAGAATCAAATCAAACCATTACAAGAGTAAGGCTCATACTTGCGCCGCTGAAGCAACTCTTTCCGCAAATGCCTTGTCACGCTCGCTATGAAGCTCTGCCTGAAGGTCACAAAGACAAATGGTTAAGAATTACTCATTATACGCCTTGAATACAAGGGCAACAAATTGAAACCCAAACTTTGTTAACCTGCAGTTGATCCACCTCAGCCCGTAGAGTAACAAGATCACTCTCCACTTGGATCCTCATAGCCTCAGGCATGTCTCGCTCCCTATTACCCTGCATAGTGGCAAAGGTCATGAACATCAATTCAAAATGGACAACTAACCCCATGACCTCGTACCTCATGAGAATCTGCCAATGCGTCGATATTGCTTCATTTTCCTGGCGGCGCTCCTGTTATCAAAGCATTGTAAGTAAAGAAGGTATAAAAGAGATAGCATGTAGCCAATTAAGGTTGACAATTCTCATACCCTCTCGGCTGATAATGAGGCCCTTAGTCTCGTGACCTCCGCATCCTATGAAGTACCAATCATGCCAATACGCCAAGAATGATCAGGATCACTATAGAGATGAACACTGTTTGACTCAAACACTAAACCAAGTAGTCATACCCTTTTCTCTACTAGTTGGGACAATCGAAGTACCTCCCCCCTGAGGATGGACTCCGCATCGGGTACTACTCCCCCAGATGTCCCCTGTCACACATAAGAGTTACGATTAGAGAAATAGAAGAGGCCTATGTCTTTGAGATTACAAAGGTTATAACCAAGATTGGAAGCCTCATGAACCCTCACCTCACACTGTCTTTCAGATGGTGGATGTGCCTGCCAATGCCTTGCTCTAGCCGGTATCTCCCCCTAAAAAATAAAGGAAGAAACAATATGATTCACAATGGAAAGAAGACAACGTTAAAGCGAGCAAACTTTAAGGGTTACCCGAAGAGATGACGAAGCCTCAGCCGCTTCTGCGCAATTGCTAATGGAATATGAAGCCCCGCAAGAGTACGACTCCGGGAGTATATACCGATGCAAAGCTGTCATCCAATATGCCTCATAATCACTCCAGGCACTAGCATCCGCGCCAAAAATGGCCTTCCTCCCTTTTGACCTCCAATTTTTGATTTCTCTCCGACAAGGATGGCGGCGCTTGAACGTTTTCAGACCCCACCCTGGGTATGACCGACGCATGATAGACTTTTCCAAGGGAACAACTTGATGGCGTCCCAATTGGCGCGCGACTCGGCTGACGACCAATCTAACTGCTACCTGAGGGGCGTGGAAACATATGTCCCTCTCAAATAAGGCACGCCCCTCTTGGACTACAGCCATCTCATCATCCGGTCCACCCTGATAGGGCTGCCAAATCACCTGACAAACTGTGGTATATGCAGCAAATGAGAACTAAGAGCAGTAAGTGTTTAATGTAGCAAATGGATAAGGGACAATACATACCTCATGATTTTTTAGTTCATTCAAGATGAACCGGTAACCTTGCTCACCCGGCCTCATCTTGAGGGCTTTAATACGCTCGGCCATTTCCGGAGGCAAGATGTCAGCAAAGCCTCGTAAGTTTGCATTATGGTACCACTGCGAAGCCCGGGGAACGCAACACAGCCTCGCGGGCAAGCGCTCAGGCCGACAGACTACTGGAGGTCACAACACATGGGGATAAGGATTTAACCTGCAAGATCGGCACAAACCCTCGAAGGCTCTTACATCCAGACTGAACGCGGCACCTCGAATCTAGACTGTGGAAAAGAAAGGCAAGGGTGGCCGCACCCCAAGCGTAATCGCCAACCTTATCCAAGTCTTGCACAAATCGGATTAGGGTACCGGACGCTCTATTACTAGTTGCATTAGCGAAGAGGCATCTCCCCAAAAAGAATAATAGAAAAGCCCTGAGATGCTCATCATCACCCAACCGTGGTGAAATCAATCTTGGCCTCCTCAAGCGAACTTCAGACTGCCTCCCCTGCTTTTGCTCTGCACAATGCCAAATGGACATAAGGAATTCACCCAGTAATTGAAATAAGGAGCAAAATAGTTACCAAACATTTCAGTACTCACTCGCGACTTGGAACACCTCACATGGTATCCCTACCCTCTTTCGACGGGTATATCCATCGACTGGTACCTCCCGCCAATCATACCCTGAAACCAAAAGAGAAAGTATATGAAGAACAAGGTTGAAAAATACAAGGCACCCGAGATCGGATGAAGAAAGCCAAATCGAGCATTTACCCCCAGAAGGCCCGGCATCATCCCCCTTGCCACCTTCGCCCACATCTTCATCACCTCCCTCGTCAACATCGATAGCGGCGATCCAGCAAGGCCTCACCCTCTCATCCTCACTATCCCCGTCATCAATCTCGTCGTCTCCATCGTCAGACGCGACAACCTCGCCCTCTGACTCGTGGAAATCAGCATCATCATCACTCCCATCCAACTCCTCATCACTATCAATGGCATCCACCACTGCTACATCATCATCAGTGGGGCCACCTGCATATCCAGATCCGCCTGAAGAAGGGTCCTCACCTGTTAGAGAAGTTGTGGGTATTGTCAGCAAATGGTAAATATAAAATGTGCTAGTCTCATGGGAGTTTTCAACTCAAGATCCAATTCAAAAGGAATAAAGAACTGAATTTTACCAGCGTCGACCCTAGCCTCGGCCGCTGCGGGAACTGGACCTCCCTCCTGACCTCCGACCGGCGGATCTCCCAAAGCCGGTATCCTTGCCCTCAACTTGGCAAAGAAGTTTGCCTGGTTCCGAGCCCACTCTGAAATGAAGCAATGAGAAGTGATTAGCAAAAGTAATGGAAGACAAAGGAAACAATGCTAGAAAGGCGGTAGTGGAATACGTACTATTTAGAATCCTCCTCTCTAGGCTATATGCCTCTCTCAGCCACTCGGCATCAATTTGACCCACACCAGATTGGGGGCGTGCCCCGAACATCCTATGCAAACATGACCGAGTGATCGAGGCCTTGGCATCACTCGCCTTTGAGAAAACGGGGAGGCCAGTCACCCTAAAACCCCAGCACCGTGCAATGTCCTCCAATGTTATCGTCATCTCCCCGGGCGGGAAATGGAACGTATGTGTCTCATCTCTCCATCTCTCAGAGAGAGCACAAATGAGAGCACGATCGGTGCGGAAGGCGACGATAGACATGAAATCCCCAAACCCCATCGCTCGCACTCGATCCTTCAGGCGATCGGGGAGCTCGATCCACCAATCCCTCATCTGAATCCAACTCACCCTAGCCCGAGCAAAAGGGACAGCCTGTAATGCAAACAATAAAGGGAAGAATGTCAATGATAGTAGAGACCAACCAAGTATAACATTTATAAAGGCAACTAAAAATTTACCCGGCCAGCTCTTATCTCGTTTGCGAGATGGGGCTTCTTTTCCAACTTATCCTCACCCCTTTGTTTCTTTCTCGGGGGAGCAATGACCGGTTCCGCCTCAACCTCTTCCAGAGTATCCATTGGCGTAGGGCCACGCTTAATAGCCTTCTTAGTCCTAGCCATCTGACAAACCCATGCCCAAAAATTAGAATGAGAAGTCGAGCATGAGAACATATCAGTCCACATAAGCATGAGAAACAAACCTTTCCCAAGGTAGTAATTTGTGTTTCTGATTTAGAGGTGATGAACCTCATTGGTTAAGTGATTAATAGAGAGGAAGCCAAAGACCATGACCCTTGATCCAACCTGAAGACTAAACCAGATCCCACTTGCCAAACTAGCCTCATTAAGATACATGTTACAAACCTACAATGAAATGAAAACACATCCAACCCAGCCCAACTCTCCCTCTCATTCTTAAATACACACCCAAAAATCAATGACCACATCACAAATCAAATAATTCCCCCATATCAATCTGAAAAAAAAAAATCAAAAAATTCATCATGGCCACTCTCATTATCTTGTCAATCCCAATTAGTCACAGTGGCTGCCCATTTTCCACTCAGATTGATGTAGCCATGAAACTCCCACTAAGATTGCTAACCTCACAGCTAAAACAACTCCACACCTTCTTCCCTCATCAAAACCCACAAATTCCATAGGCACCCATGGCCAAAATCAAGCCCAAAACCCCCATTCTGCAGCCATAGTTCAAAAAAAAAAGTAGAAAGAAGAGAGGTCGTGGGGCCCACATACCTGATTGTCTCTCTCCCTCTTCTCCCACCTTCACTCTCCCTGCTGCTTGCACGATTCCCACCTGGAGCCATGGCAGCAATAGGATAAAAAAAAAAACAAAAAAAAAAGAGATGAGAGAAGAAAGAAAAGAAAGAAACAGAATGGGAAGGAAGCCCACATACCTGGCTCTCTCTCCTCTCTCTTCTCCTCACATTGCTCGGCCTCCACCTGAAATGGCAGCAGCAGGGTTCAAAACAAAAAAAAAAAAAAAAAAAAAAACAGAGAAAAGAGAAACAGAAAGAAGAGAAGGAATGGAAGAAGAAGACAGGACGGGACCCACATACCTGAGCCAACCAGAACTCCCCGCCTCTTCCTCCCTCTTCTCCCACCTTCACTCTCCCTGCTGCTTGCACGATTCTCACCTGAAACCATGGCAGCAATAAAAAAAAAAAGAGAAGAGATGAGAGAAGAAAGAAAAGAAAGAAAGAGAATGGGAATGAAACCCACATACCAGCCCCTTTCCTCCCTTCCCTTCCTCTTCTCCACCTTGCCAACGTCCCTCTCCACTTTCCCCTAGCTCACCTGAAGCAACAAGAACGAAAGAAAAGAGAGAGGGAAAGAAAGAATGAGAAAAGAAAGAGGGGGAAAAGACCTGCATTTGTAACCTAAAATGCCCAAAGCTGGGCGCAGAATGGTCCAGCCCATCACGTGGTGGGGTCCCTCTCTAAGAGGGACCCACCTGAAACATGGCCCTGTTTCTTTCACCCAATAGATTAAAAAAAATAATAATAAAATAAAATAAAAATGGAGAGATAGTCTTTGATGAAGATAAAAAAAAAAGAGCTGGACCACAACAATGAACAGAACTAATGAGAGGTAGAAAGGTCCCACAAGCTAAAACCTGAGATTAGTCCAGACATCAATGGAAACAGAGGACCAGCCTTCTGACTTTGGCAAGATTCCAGCACGGTTACCAGTACCAAAGTGATGATTCATTCCGATTTACCAATGGAGGCAGCACCAACAAGATAGACAGGTCAGTTGATCCAATTCAAGAAAACATACCATTGATTCATAAACTCTTATGTATCATGCATTAATTATTCATGCATCATTCCAAAATCCAAATCCATGTATTTACCTCATTATATGTTAAGTAGGGTGCACACACATTCAACAAAAAAAAAAAAAAAAAAAAAAAAAGTAGAGTTGAAAAGTAAAGGCATAACCTCATAATTCACAATCCACCACCATAATCAAACATTCATCATAATTCATCACCATAACTCATCATCATAAATTCACAAATCAAATCTCATAACTTATAACCCTCACCATTCAATCAAACATCACCACATCATAAGAGGAAAAGATGAGTATAAAACTTAATTCAACTTCTATTAAATATCCATAAGAGTCATTATCTAAAGAAGTATAATAATAAACTGGGTTAACAAAGCCTAATCCTAAATAAAATAAATTGAGAGAGGTAACAACTTTTGCCCCCAAACCCTACAATGAGGCCTATTATAAACCTAGCCGGTCCTAGCGACCCAACCTCTCAATCAATACCTAGCCTAGGATATGGACTCCTAATAAGCCATTTAGAGGGGATGAACCACCCCATTGAAGGAAGGGAAGCGGGCCATCCGTGCTTCCATTCCACTCATATGAGCCTCAAGTTGCCCTTGCACTTCCTCAAAGTTGTCTGGAGGATTTCGAAGAGCATCGCAGATTTCCCGAATCCGCCAGAAATCCTCCTGATAAGCTGTGTATGCTGGTGGATGAGTGCTGAAAGGGTGGTGTTTTGCATTTCAAAATATTGCCTATAACGCCTCGGAACAGATGATTCGGCTTCATGTGGACAGGACATGGTCATAAGCTCCAGCTGGTCCATTCGCCTATGCAGTGTGTTAAAATCATCTATAGGGGCCCTCTCGTTGGTAGTCTCCATAGCCTCCCAGATTTCGAACATTGCCCGAAGATCCAACATACTCCACAAAAGGGATTGGAGCACTTTGCTAATAAAAGCCGGTAGATCTTCCAAGAGCCCATCATAACCACGGAACCTATTGAGAGCAGTCCTCCCCACAATGCACAGATCTCCATATAACCCACAATCCCTTTGTATTTCATGACCAATAGGTCATATTTTCTGCGCTTAACCTCCACAATGTGCTTGTCCATCTCATCCTCAAATTGATAGACGCAATTGAAAGAAACCGCGATTCAGATCTGGAAAACACTACCAGAAGATGCCCATGGCTGATTTAGAACATGACAGATTTTAAAATAAATCTGATTTCAGCATATACGCAGCATAAATCAGCCATATAAATCGCATTATAACTCCACCGAATCATGATCAACAAGTGTATAATTAAAGGAGATACAAGAAGACTATTACCTTGATGATATGTAGACTTCAAATCTCTGAAATAAATGATCCAATGGGCTGAACTTAGACTTGCAATCAGCTAGCACCTTGCTGGAATTTTTCTGCAGTAAAATAGTTTTTGATCTTCTTCTCTATTTCACTTCCAAATCTGATTGGCTAAGATGGTGGGATCTTAATCTAGATTTCTAGATGAGTTTTGAGAACTTTCAATCTATGGAAAAATCTCAGACCTGAAACTCTCATCAATAAAGAAGAGAAGAAGGCTAGACATGTGGGATTTTCTCACATAGGATTGTCATAACATATGAGATGTGTAAGACTTCCATGGTGTCTTCCTCCTTATATAGAAAACTTAAGGATACATTTAAACACATCATATACACCCATGATGGAGATTTTGAAAAAGAAAACCTATCTTTTTCTTAGTGCTCTTTTTTTTTCTAAACAAAACTTGTACAACCATGAGGAAGAATTTGAAAAAGAAATCCCACCTACTACTTAGTGCTCTCTTTTGTTCAAAAGGAAAACAAAGAATGCTTTCTTTAACATCAACAACCAACCAATATGGGTGTGCAACTTATTCTAATGATTTGTTTACAAAATAATTAGAATACTATAATAGTAGGATTTCTTATCCTAAGGTAAACCAATTTACCAAGTAAAGATTCCTATGTAAAAATGTAAACCTTGAAAGTCCTGGGGATCCTAACCCTAGAGGGGGGTGAATAGGGTGAGCTACTAATTAGTGACCAATTATGACCAATTTTAACTTCTTTAAATTAACTAGTCACTTGTGATGATTAACAAACAAAATGCGGAAGCTAATAAACAAAATCACCACATAGCACACACCATAACACAATGATTTATAGTGGTTCGGCCTCAATGCCTACATCCACTACCGGCTTGTGTTCCTCACACCCCACCGGATTTCCACTATTATGCTTTTCAAAAGGCTAAGCAATAACCTCTTTAACTATGCTTTTCTAGGCTAAGCAATAACCTTACAATGTGCTTTTATAGGCTAAGCAATAACCTTTACACAATGCTTTTCTTAGGCTAAGCAATAACCTTACAATGTGCTTTTATAGGCTAAGCAATAACCTTTACGTACACAATGCTTTTCTTAGGCTAAGCAATAACCTTTACAAGAAAATGATTTCTCTCAAAGAAAGTGTCTTCACAAAACACTCTAAGAGATTACAATTTAAGCTCTAATAAATTGCCTCTAAATAGGCGGATATGAAATTGTAAAACAACTCATACAAACACACTAAGAATTACAAAGATGAATGCTTATGAGGTGTGTGTGTGAAAACTTCAATCAAGATTAAAATTAAAGCTTAATCAAAATATATGCTTAAAGCAATTCAAAAGTTTAATGCACATAAAAAGATTTGATTGAAGTTATATGCAAATCACTTGAACAACTACAAACTTGTTAATGGTATGAAAATCAAAAGATCACAAGTTGAATGTAAATGTTTAAGCCTAATCAAGTGATGCATGTGCTATGCTATGTTGTTTTCAAAAACAAAGGTTTAACTTAAGATTCAAATGAATGAAAACAACAAAGATGATTCAAACAAGTTAATGAAACATGTTTATATAACAAATCAAAGGTTTTAACAAAAACATGATTTATAAAGTTTTAACACAAAACTTGGTTTGAATCAAAGTGAGAAATCCATCACAATCTAAAACAAAGATTGAATGAAGGTAATGGATTTAACACATCATAGTTTATATGCTACAAATCATTTACCAATAATTTACTCAAAGCATAAAACATATGATTAATAAAAGTAAAGCTTACTTGATGATTTAACTTAATGATCCAAGCTTTAGCTTTACTAATGACCCCTTAATCTCTCTTAGTTCATCCCCTTTTCCTTGTCTCCAAACACCTCCAAGAAGGCTTAAGAGTTCTAAAATCTTCAACCCTTTTCTCATGGGAATGAACTCATATTTATACTCAAAAAGTGAGTATCAGCGTGTCTTCGGTCGACCCCATACCATCCCCGGTCGCCCGAATACAAACGGTCACAAATATGACCGTTGGAGAGCCAACGGCCCTCTGCCCGGTCGACCTGCAGTGTGCCAGGTCGACCTGGTCCATGGGCAGGTCGACCTGGTACACTGCAGGTCGACCCTGGGACCAGAATTCCCATTTTTCATATACTTTAAAGTGATTCTTGAGGGGATTCTTTTGGGCCATTAAATCAAGCATGGAAACATGATTTTAAATCATTCTAAGAGGTTTAAAATCATGAAATATAAAAAGCCTAAAAAGATTAGAAAGTTTTAAAACCATAGGCTTGCTTGATTTAAAAAACTCTTTTTCAAATTGAATGCATCCAAGATTAAAACCAAAACATGCATGAAACATATGATTTACAAGATTTAAAATCAATGCATGTGTAAATCAAGATTTCAAGATTTTCTAAATCAATGCATGTGTGTGAATTCAAATGATGAATAAAATGAATGATGCATCCATCAAATTGCAATAAACAAAAACCTAACAAACCTTACACAAGGGGCCCGCTTTAAGGCTGGCCCACACCATGGCCCACAAGTCAAAAACCTTTCCAAAATAGTTCAACCTCATATTAAGAAACCATGCCAATCTAGGAAAGTGACTAGAGAAGGGACCAAAAGACATATTTGTCCTTGGCTCCCAAAATGACCAAAAATGTCCATGCTAAACCCATAGCAACATTAAGATCATTTTAACCTTAACTCATTCCACTATAGAGTTATGGTTGAACTCCAGGGACAAATAATAATTATAAAATAAGCTCGTCATAAAATGACAGTTGTCTTCGACCTACTAAGTAAAATGATCTAAATGCCCCTCTATGTAACATCCATAATCAAGTCAGGTTATCCGATGTACTATCAACCTTCTCGATTACATCTAAACCTTAGAACTTCATATCCTTAACTTAATCATCATCCGGATATCATTCTCTTGGTCCAGGGAGCGACCCACAAGTTCAATATCCATATGGAACATCCATATACTAAGATCTTAGATTTTGATGATTAATTGGATAGTTCTAAGGGGACGATCATTCCATCATTAGATGGCATAGATTCTTTATTGCATCTGCACGTCCCAACTGATCAAGCCCGAGCACCCAAAACACAGAGCTGTTGACCCATCTAAAGGATCTCACCCATAGTGAATTACAGCACAAGAACTCGACTTCGTCAGTTCATCCACAAATGCTCAAGATTAAGAGCACTGATCACTCAGTAGCATGAGGTGACTTGATCTCTCTCAGTGATAGTACTATTTTAGAGATCACACCTACAATGGTCCTGTTCAATGCATGACATATGCACTAATGAGATAAATCCGAAAAAGACCTCCCGTGACCTAGGTAAGTCACCCTGAATACAGGAGAGTATCTCACTATAACTTACACCAAGATGAAGTGCCCAACTCCATCTCTCAGTTATGAACAAATTTATTGTTTCCAGTGTCCATGAATTAGACCTATCTGTGTGTAGCCACTACACACCTAATTCATTTACTATAAACAATGGGCCTTACACAACCATACATATATACATGTTTATAGAGAAAAGAGTCATTCCATTAAATAGCCAGTAAATATCCAGTGACAAAAAGATGAGAGTGCAGCTAGTGGGCTTTAGGGCATACAGCAATCCCAACAAACTCCCACTTGCACTAAAGATCACTATTTCCTAACCTAACTCCTATAGACTCAACATGAGAAGTAAAGACTTTCTCAGTAAGAGTCTTAGTGAATGGGTCAGCTAAGTTATTTGCTGAGGCAATCTGCTCAACCACTATTTCTCCATCCTGAATGAATTCCCGTATCAAGTGGTACTTTCTCTGAATGTGCTTGCCTTTCTTGTGATTCCTGGGTTCTTTGCACTGTGCTACAACACCAGTGTTATCGCAGTACATGACAATCGGTTTTTGCACTGCAGAAACAACTCCTAATCCCAATAGGAATTTTCTGAGCCATACTGCTTCCTTTGCAGCTTCCAATGCCGCCACATACTCTGCTTCCATGGTAGAGTCAGCAGTACAGGATTGCTTGACACTCCTCCATGATATAGCCCCTCCTGACAGAGTAAAGACGTATCCTGAAGTAGACTTTCTGGCATCTCTATCAGATTGGAAATCAGAATCTGTATACACCAAAGGCGTTAGATCATCTGCTCGATAGGTTAGCATATAATCTTTCGTTCTCCGTAGATACTTGAATATATGCTTAACAGCTGTCCAATGCATAGGTCCAGGGTTTGACTGATATCTGCTAACCATGCCAACGGCAAAGAAAATATCGGGTCTAGTACATAACATTGCATACATGAGGCTTCCAACAGCAGACGCATATGGAACTCTCCTCATGTTCTCTATCTCTTCAGGTGTCTTTGGACATTGATCTCGAGATAGTGGTACTCCATGTCTAGAAGGTAGCAAGCCCTTCTTGGAGTCATGCATATTAAACTTGACCAATATATTCTCAATATACGAAGATTGGGACAAGGCTAACATCTTATTCTTGCGATCTCGCAAAAGCTTGATCCCTAAGATATAGCTGGCCTCACCCAAATCCTTCATCTGAAATTGAGAGGATAACCAAACATTTGTGGATGACAATAAACCTACATCATTTCCTATGAGTAATATGTCATCTACATACAGAACCAAAAATGCAACTGCTTTTCCAGTTCCTTTCTTATACACACATGGTTCATCAATGTTTTGATCAAAGCCAAAAGATTTGACTGCCAGATTAAACTTGATGTTCCATGCTCTAGATGCTTGCTTAAGTCCATAAATGGACTTCTTAAGTTTACAAACCATGTTATCTTGGCCACTAGCAATAAAACCCTCTGGTTGCATCATATAGATGCATTCATCAAGACTTCCATTAAGAAAAGCTGTCTTGACATCAATCTGCCATATCTCGTAGTCATAATGACATGCGATGGCCAAGAGAATCCTTATGGACTTAAGCATAGCCACTGGTGAAAAGGTTTCCTCATAATCGATACCCTCTTTCTGAGTATATCCTTTCGCCACCAGTCTTGCTTTGAAGGTTTCCACCTTCCCATCCACTCCTCTCTTCCTCTTGTAGATCCACTTGCACCCTATGGGTTTAATCCCTTCAGGTGCATCTACAAGTTCCCAGACTTGATTGGAATACAAAGAATCCATTTCAGATTTCATCGCTTGCTGCCACATGTCAGCATCTATATCCGTTACTGCTTCATCGTAACTAGCAGGATCCTCAACCAGATCTTCGGAGTCTGTCTTAAAAGACATTCCTAGATATCTTTCTGGCTGTCTAGAAATTCTCCCACTACGACGAGGCTCCAGAGTGTTAAAAGGAATATCCTGTTCATCTACCACCTCAGGACTTGGTACAGATGTTATAGGAGATCCTGGAAGAATCTCCTCAAGGGTTTCTTTACAACTAAGCTCTTGGTACATCATACAATCATCCTCCAAGTACCTAGCATGAGTGCTGATAAGCACTTTTTGCTCCTTTGGATGATAAAAGATGCCACCTCTCGTTCCCTTAGGATACCCAATGAAGTAGCACATTTCCGATCTGGGTTCCAGCTTGGTAGCTTTATCATTCAGTACATAGGCTGGACAACCCCAAATGTGAATATGTCTTAAACTGGGTTTTCGACCTGTCCACATTTCTTGCGGTGTCCTAGGCACTGATTTAGAAGGTACCAGATTTAAAATGTATGCTACTGCTTCTAGGGCATATCCCCAAAAAGATATAGGTAGGGTTGCATAACTCATCATGGACCTTACCATATCAAGAAGGGTACGGTTTCTTCTCTCCGCTACACCATTTTACTGGGGTGTACCCGGTGCAGACAACTGAGACACAATCCCATGTTGTGTGAGGTACACTTTGAACTCACCCAGGAGGTACTCACCACCTCGATCAGATCGAAGGGCTTTGATATGTTTCCCTAGTTGTAACTCCGCCTCAGCCTTGAATTGCTTGAATTTATCAAACGCCTCAGACTTGCGTCGCATTAAGTACACATATCCATACCTAGAGTAATCATCAGTGAAGGTGATGAAATACTCATAACCTCCTCGAGCTGGTTTGTTCATAGGACCACACACATCAGTGTGAACCAATTCTAACAACTCTTTTGACCTTAGTCCCTTTCCAGAGAATGACCTTTTGGTCATCTTTCCCTTGAGACAAGATTCGCACTGAGGAAAAAGTTCGAAATCTAATGAGCTCAAAGGCCCATCTTCTACCAACCTCTGAATCTGTTTTAGGTTAATGTGACCCAAACGTAAGTGCCAAAGATAAGTGTCATTGGTTGAAGATACCTTCCTTTTAAGGTAAGTTGAGCTTTCTAGTTGTACATTATGCAGTGTGGGAGCCATAAGATATATATAAAATAAGTTATCATGCATTCTACCGGAACATATAACACTTCCATCTCTACTGATATCAACACCAGAATGGAAGGAAACTGAATAATTAAATTCAATGAGTCTGGAAACTGAAATTAAATTCTTCCTCATGTCCGGAACATAGAAAACATTATTTAAAACTAATATCCTATCACATGAAAAATGTAAGGAGACAACTCCTACTGCAACTGCCCAAACTTTGGTTCCAGTTCCAACTCTAAAGGCAAACTCTCCTTTCTCAAACTTCTGCATTATCTGAAACCCTTGCAATGAATTGCAGATATGATTAGTGGCTCCAGAGTCTACTATCCATGAATCAGTAGAATCAACCACAAAACAGGTTTCAATGTAGTAGGAAAAAGATATACCTTTTTTAACAGAGGCTAGGAACTTGGGACAATCTTTCTTCCAATGACCTTTAAGGCCACACTTGAAGCATTTCCCTTTAGGCTTCTCACCTGTACCCTTGTCCTTTCTTTTTACCAGTATTGCCCTTTTTCTGTCCCTTTCCCTTATCCCGCTTCTTCTTGAACTTCTTCCCTTTCGGGTTCAGTTTAGAGGAAGACTGGAAAAAGTGAGCTTGGGCTATGGGCTTCATGATAGCCTCTGCCGCCTGGAGTTCTTTCATTAACTCAAATAGAGTCATGTCCATCTTGCTCATATTGAAATTGAGCTTGAACTGAGTGAAAGAGTCCGGCAGAGTTTCGAGAACCATGTCAGTTTGACTCTCTGCATCAATCGTAGCCCCTAGAATCTTAGCCACATTGAAACAATCCATCATCTTGAGCATATGCTCTCTAACAGGTGTTCCCACAGCCATCCTAGTATTCATGATTGTCCTTATAGCAGCTTGCCTAGCTGGCCTGCTTTTGTCTGCGAACATCTCAGACAAGGACATCATGATGTCAGAAACTGTGTCCATTTGCTCGTGCTGTGTTTGCAACACGTTGGACATGGATGCGAGCATGTAGCATTTAGCCATGCTATTTGCTTTCTTCCATTTCCTTTCAGCCTCTAGCTGGTCATTAGTAGAATCTGCATAAATCTCAGGACAGGGTTCCGACAAGACATACTTGTACTCCTCAGCAGTGAGTACTATGTCAAGATTTCTCTTCCAATCTACGTAATTAGGGCCAGTTAGTTTGTTCTCACGAAGAATACTCATCAACGGGCTAAAAGAATCCTTAGTCATCTCTTTCTGGATATGAAACGGCTTATAATTAGACAGGCTGTATATATGTAATATGCATATGGTGCTTGTTATAAAAGGAAAAACATGCACAAAACTTTTTACATTATTTAACCCCAATCATAATGTATCAGTGTTTCAACCTCCTCATAGACCCTCCATCGAAGGGATGGCCGAGCCTACAGTCACGTTGAATTAAGGCATACTTATTTGGATTATCACTATCTGGATACACATATCCAGTGGTAGTCCAATCACTGATTGGTTTGGCCTCATATGACAAATGACCCTTAACTCTTAAGGAGAGGTCATTACCATCTTATGCCAAGTGTATAACCATCTCTTATGAAAATTTCCCAGAATGTCTTATGATTAAGTCCTCCGAAGGGAAGTGACTTTTATCCATCCTATAAGTGAACTTTAGTAAAAAGCTCCACCGAAAGGATGGCCGCTCCCACCAACACTTCATTGACATTCTATAGAAGTGATCTTTAGTAAAGAACTCCACCGAAGGGATGGCCGCTCCTACTAACACCTCATTACGAATATTCATATTAGTTCACCCATTAATCCATCAAAGCGGTCTTTAGTAAAGAACTCCACCGAAGGGATGGCCGCTCCTACTAACACCTTAATGAGATAACATGAACCGAAAATGGAAGGCCGTGGGGTCTTTCCAAAACCCCTCTCCCACTTGATTATTTATCACTAGGGTTTAAAACTTTTGACCTTTACATTGTTTACTCAAAAGCTCTTTTAAATCTAGGAAGCTTGGTTAATTAAATTTATGACTCAATGACTTGAGTCATCTTAAAAATAAATAACCTTTGCTTTAAAACATTTGAGCAAATCCCTTTAAAGAATCAAAAACCTATCTTGGGTTATGGGAACCCATAGGTAGCATCTAATTAGATTTTAGTTTAGCCTCTTTTAGAAACCAAGTGTACCAAGATAAACTAAACCCTATCCAATTTTAAACCTTAGACAAAATAGAAGGTGCTGGTCTAAGTTCCGTTTAAAAACAATTAGCCAAACTAAAAACAATCTAATATAGAAAGATGCCAATTTAAGAACCTAATGGTGGCCATGTTTCTAGGTGATAATTATAGCAATTATATAAAGCATTCAACCATGCATTCCATATATAAAAGCAAATAAAAGTATGCAATCCTTGATGGCTCCCTGCTCTTCAGACTTCAAATCCTTATCGAACTTAGGACATCAAAAATAGATCTCATCTTGCACCAAGAAGCCTTGTCTCCTCCACCACTAAGGAACCCGGTTACTAGCAACCTATCTTGCTTGAAGCTTTCTTCAAGACTAGTTGGAATAAAAGTAAGGAAAGAATTACAACTTCCTATGATTGCTAAACACGCAATCGTACACTTTCCAACTCATGAAAAAAAAAAACATCCAAATCCACATAACAATCATGCGAACCATCAAGGATGCAATATATGGCTGCAAACAAATAGATTACTGCATGCTAAACACTATGTACATCATTAAACAAATCTGGAAAATAAATTCCAGCAATGTTAATGAAACTTGCACACAACATGCATCATAAATTTCAGATTTGTTTATGAAACTTGCACACAACATGCATCAGAAATTTCAGATTTGTTTATGAAACTTGCACACAACTTGCATCATAAATTTCAGTAGGGTGCCACCATGCCCATAATCAATCTAGGATCAATTAAACACAACATGGGATCATGATTTCACATGGAGTGGCTCTGATACCACTGAAAGAAACCGCGATTCAGATCTGGAAAACACTACCAGAAGATGCCCATGGCTGATTTAGAACATGACAGATTTTAAAATAAATCTGATTTCAGCATATACGCAGCATAAATCAGCCATATAAATCGCATTATAACTCCACCGAATCATGATCAACAAGTGTATAATTAAAGGAGATACAAGAAGACTATTACCTTGATGATATGTAGACTTCAAATCTCTGAAATAAATGATCCAATGGGCTGAACTTAGACTTGCAATCAGCTAGCACCTTGCTGGAATTTTTCTGCAGTAAAATAGTTTTTGATCTTCTTCTCTATTTCACTTCCAAATCTGATTGGCTAAGATGGTGGGATCTTAATCTAGATTTCTAGATGAGTTTTGAGAACTTTCAATCTATGGAAAAACCTCAGACCTGAAACTCTCATCAATGAAGAAGAGAAGAAGGCTAGACATGTGGGATTTTCTCACATAGGATTGTCATAACATATGAGATGTGTAAGACTTCCATGGTGTCTTCCTCCTTATATAGAAAACTTAAGGATACATTTAAACACATCATATACACCCATGATGGAGATTTTGAAAAAGAAAACCTATCTTTTTCTTAGTGCTCTTTTTTTTTCTAAACAAAACTTGTACAACCATGAGGAAGAATTTGAAAAAGAAATCCCACCTACTACTTAGTGCTCTCTTTTGTTCAAAAGGAAAACAAAGAATGCTTTCTTTAACATCAACAACCAACCAATATGGGTGTGCAACTTATTCTAATGATTTGTTTACAAAATAATTAGAATACTATAATAGTAGGATTTCTTATCCTAAGGTAAACCAATTTACCAAGTAAAGATTCCTATGTAAAAATGTAAACCTTACACAAGGGGCCCGCTTTAAGGCTGGCCCACACCATGGCCCACAAGTCAAAAACTTTTCCAAAATAGTTCAACCTCATATTAAGAAACCACGCCAATCTAGGAAAGTGACTAGAGAAGGGACCAAAAGACATATTTGACCTTGGCTCCCAAAATGACCAAAAATGTCCATGCTAAACCCATAGCAACATTAAGATCATTTTAACCTTAACTCATTCCACTATAGAGTTATGGTTGAACTCCAGGGACAAATAATAATTATAAAATAAGCTCGTCATAAAATGACAGTTGTCTTCGACCTACTAAGTAAAATGATCTAAATGCCCCTCTATGTAACATCCATAATCAAGTCAGGTTATCCGATGTACTATCAACCTTCTCGATTACATCTAAACCTTAGAACTTCATATCCTTAACTTAATCATCATCCGGATATCATTCTCTTGGTCCAGGGAGCGACCCACAAGTTCAATATCCATATGGAACATCCATATACTAAGATCTTAGATTTTGATGATTAATTGGATAGTTCTAAGGGGACGATCATTCCATCATTAGATGGCATAGATTCTTTATTGCATCTGCACGTCCCAACTGATCAAGCCCGAGCACCCAAAACACAGAGCTGTTGACCCATCTAAAGGATCTCACCCATAGTGAATTAAAGCATAAGAACTCGACTTCGTCAGTTCATCCACAAATGCTCAAGATTAAGAGCACTGATCACTCAGTAGCATGAGGTGACTTGATCTCTCTCAGTGATAGTACTATTTTAGAGATCACACCTACAATGGTCCTGTTCAATGCATGACATATGCACTAATGAGATAAATCCGAAAAAGACCTCCCATGACCTAGGTAAGTCACCCCGAATACAGGAGAGTATCTCACTATAACTTACACCAAGATGAAGTGCCCAACTCCATCTCTCAGTTATGAACAAATTTATTGTTTCCAGTGTCCATGAATTAGACCTATCTGTGTGTAGCCACTACACACCTAATTCATTTACTATAAACAATGGGCCTTACACAACCATACATATATACATGTTTATAGAGAAAATAGTCATTCCATTAAATAGCCAGTAAATATCCAGTGACAAAAAGATGAGAGTGCAGCTAGTGGGCTTTAGGGCATACAACAATCCCAACAGCAATCATAGGTAGCCGGAATAGAGGATTCATGCTCGAGGTAGAACTCTGCCCGCTCTTCAGAATCGTAATACCCTATCTTTTCATCCTCGGGAGACCAATATTCATCTCTTGGCAAGAAGGGCTTACAAGCATTAGGGCCCGTGACACCATCGACGACAAATGAGAAGATTGGGGAACCAGCCATTAGGAGAACTCCAACCTGCAAAAAAATATATACATCTGGCCTTAGAGACTCTCCACATGAAAAACATCTCGAACAAAAAAAAATATATAAATAAATAAAACAGACAGCTCACTTGGGCGCCCCAGGGGTGACGCCCAGGTCTATTTCAATGGATTTTTCCCAAAGAGTTCAGTTTCAGCTATGATCACTCTACTGAGCCATCATAAATCTGTGGGAGATATTTTCAGAGGTACTACAGGGCTGTCCTAGGCACCTTTCGAGAGCTAAAAGTCCAAACTACATGCCCATATAACACACCACCTTAAAACACGAAGGAGAGGAGATAACAAAATACTAATGAAAGTAGCCTCATGAGATTGAAAACAATACATTGATAACAAGTTGAAGCACAGAATAAGGGTTAAAACAAATACCTAAAACAAACAAAACAAACAAAAAAAAAATAGAGACCGACCACCTGGGCACCACAGGGGTGGCGCCCATCCCAAACTAGAAATATCCCCCATGGAGATGTCATTGTGTGGCCAAGGTAAGACCCTTAGTATCCCTGAGTCGTGTTCATATATCATGTTGCGAGTCTAAAAAGAACCAGAATTTAGGAAAACACCTTAGAAATTCAAACTCGCGAGTCTTTAGTGCAAACCGAGAGGATAGGCCCCACAGGGGTGGCGCCTACCCTCCTCAATTGGTGCCTACTAATTAGAATGCCTCAACCCAAACCCTGGAAACTTGCATCAAATTGACTAAGTAAAATTATCTAGACAATTCAAAACACATGTGAGGCATGTTATTCATTCCAAAAGAAAAGAGAGGAGAAGATACTCACTTGGAAGCAAGGGAGGACTTGAGAATTCTGAGATTCGAAATCTAGAAGAGCAGGAGTTGTAAGAAATTCGTAGCTTTGATTCCCTTATATAGATTAGAGTTCGAGTCCCATAAGGAATTAGAGAGAGACGAAATTCCACCTAGGCGCCACTCCTTGGGCGCCCAGGTCACTCATCTCCTGCATTTAGAACTCTAGTCTGTAATGGACTGTAAGTCTTGGAGACGAAACTCCACCTAGGCACCACACCCCAGGCGCCCAGGTCACCTCTGAAACTCAAACTTTCACTCCGAAAAGAACTCTCACTGCCATGGGTTGAGCACGAACTCAACTTCGAGACCATCTCAAAATTCCACCTAGGCACCACTCCTTGGGCGCCCAGGTCACTTGTCTCCTTAATTTGGAAACTCAACTTCGAGACCATCTCAAAATTCCACCTAGGCACCACTCCTTGGGCGCCCAGGTCACTTGTCTCCTTAATTTGGAAATTCAACTTCGAGACGAACTCATAATTTCACCTAGGCACTACTCCTTGAGCGCCCAGGTAACCAATTTCCTTGAATTTGAAATTCTACTTCAAGACCAACTCTAAATTCAACTTGTTTCATTAAAGTCAAAACTCCATTCCAAAACGAACTAGAACTACATATTGGATGCCACTCCTTTGATTTTCAGGTGACTTGTCTTCTGGATTAGAATTCTACTCCGAGGCAGACTCTGTTCATGCAATTCCACCTGGGCACTACCCCTGTGGCGCCTATCCATCACCTTAGAGAACCAAAATGTTTCTTTGAACCAAGTTGTCCTAGAATTATAAAAGTTGAACCCGAACAAGAATTGATGATGATTGATTATAAATAATAATAATAACAATAAATAATAAATAAATAAATAAATAAAAACTAAAGAGGCACATACACAAAAGAATCACACATCGTCAAACTGAAACACTGTCCCATCACATGAGGTCCCGTTGCACACACATTAGTCCCATCACGCATACACCTGATGTTGTGCACCGCATCTCATGCCATCTCATGCCATCAATAAAATCAGAACGGTTACCTCTGCTAATTATAAGACTGAGTACTAACAAAGAAAAATGCAGAATCTTTTAGTGTTTGTTCAATGCAGGATCCGGAATCGAAAAAAAAAAAGCACCAAGGTGAAGGACCTTCAAACACACTGATGAAGATTGATGACAAGTTCGCAAGCTTCGGCAAACAAATGACGAAAGAAAGCAGCAACGATCCATAACATCAGATTTATGGAAAGCTCTTGAGGTAAGTACCCCAAACTATGATTTTCATAAATTTACCTCACGTCTGGAAATTGAGTCGCCGTAGGCCTCCCTTAAGCGCTTATAACCGGTACGGCAACCATAATACCGTGTTCTCACGAATTGTGTGTTCCCCGACTCAAATCTTGATGTTGGAGGACGAAAACCGTGTAACTCGAAACTCTCCATGATAAGCACGAAAAGACGATCGAATCTATCCTAGGTTCTCGTCTAAGCTTAGGTGAAGACCAAGATCCCTAGAGAGTGATGGTTATTCCGGTGACCGTCTTCCATTGATTTAGCTTTTTCGATGCATACCCGAGTTTCAAAATCAAACATCTCTTTAAAAAAAATGCATCTCATTCTCACATGCACTCACACTATTGCTTGAACTATGTTTATGATTTCCACTAAGATCCCCATTATTGCTAGTTAGTTTCAACTATGCTTTAAACATTTAACTATGGATGAAAGTCAAAAGACGTCATATATGACCATTTGAAACCAATTCTATCGCAAGAACAAATGAAATTCTGATAGTGACTTAGCTAATCGAAAGATCGACTTCTGATTCAGACCACTGGGGCACAGTTCCCACCACCACTTTAAATTCAGCAACTGGGGCACAGTTCCCACCATCATTTTAATTCAGCAACTAGGGCACAGTTCCCAACCCGCCACGTGGCAATACCACGGGCACCGAGGCACAGATCTCGGGTTTCCAATCAAATCAGTAGGCACGTAACTTCTTCTTTTTTCTTTTTTCCCCTGAATCAGAACCGATCCTAGAAAAGTGAACCTCACCTTTGGAATGAGTTTGCAATTGCATACATCCATAGGTAGCCACTCCTGCGAGCTCAAAGCCTCCCGTGAGTCATGAGGGTGTGTCAACTTTCTTTGGAGCACAACTCTCCACGTGCTGTTCTCCAAAGAGGGGCATACTGTAGACACCTCATTTGGCCCCTATGATAGCCTTAAACACCTGTCATATATAGCGATGCCCCCATTTCACTCATAATTGAATGATTAATGACATAATTCAGATTAATTAATGACAATGAAGATGCTTGTTGATAGTTTTAAACATTAGTTCAATGACTTCTAGAAATTCATGAGAAGAAAGCCGAATCGCATTGAGATCTCGAGTCCAACTCACCTTTCACACAAGGAGCGGACCACAACACTATTCAAACCTCTTTCGGACCACTTAAGACATGTTTAGGCCAGTTCTTACAAAGATTACACTTAGCTTGCCTAAATGCCATCCGATTATCCTAAGTTAGGAAGCTGGATCCATTGATCCAGAGGTCCCCCTCTTTTCTCAGCCCATAATCATTAGGACAGTTGGACCATTGAATTCTTCACTTCGAGAGCTTTCCGACGGTATGTAGAACGTCCAAATCCGATTAGCGGATCAAAAGTTATGAGTTTTTGAAGTTTGCCTTAGGAAGAGTAACGGAGATCCATCTAGGCACCACCCAAGTGGCGCCCACCCTACTCAAATTCACCTAGGCGCCCCATGTGTGGCGCCCACACTAGCCATGGTCACCTAGGTGCCCCATGTGTGGTGCCCACCCTCCAAAATCATTAGTTTGGCCTAAAACGGACCGGAACCACTCAACGTAGGGACCAAACTCCGAAAATGAATTGACTCCACCTAGGCACCCCATGTGTGGCGCCCACCCCACTCTTTATTCCATCTAGGCGCCCCATGTGTGGCGCCCATACTCTTCAGCCCACCTAGGCACCACATGTGTGGCGCCCACCCTATTATTCCACAAACTTAACTTAGGGCAGCCCTCAACCACTCCAAACAAAGACCCACACAACCTTCCATCTAGGCACCACCCTTGTGGCGCCCACACTCTCCAGTTCACATAGGCACCCTGTGGTGGGCGCCTACCATGTCCAGTCCACCTGGGCACCACCCTTGTGGCGCCCAGTCAATTAAGTGCTACTGTAGGTCCCCTCAGTTGAACATCTATTCATTCTATCCTGACTTCGGATGGGACCAAACTTTGAGAATGATCCGAACCACGTAGGCTCCACCCCATGGGCGCCTACCGTGAACCAGTCCACATAGGCACCAGCCCTGTGGCGCCCACCCTATGCAGTCACCTGGGCACCACCCCATGGGCGCCCAACCTTTTTTCCAAACCCTAATTTATCTCAAAACACTTAAGCCGCCTTGGGATGCGTGAAACCTTCTAGAAACACGAACTAATGAAGCCCTAGCCCTCCTAAACTCATCCCAAACCTCTATTTAAGGATCTCTTAACCTCATTTACAAAGGAGCTACCCTAAAAAGAGAGAAAAGTATAGAGAATAAGCAAAAGGAGAAAGGTAGCCACCATTAGAGAGAAAGCTTCAGATCTAGAGAAGAAGAAGGGGAAATAGAGGAGGAGACTTCCATATCCTCAACTAGGGCTATGGTTCTTCGCGTAAGCTTCATTCTAGGAACTTGAAAAGTGTGATTCAAACCGTTATTCCTAGATCTTTCTATTCTTTTATTGCATTTTATCATCATCTTTGTTTAGAAACATGCTTAGGATCATTCATGCATCATAGATCTATATTAGTTCTTGATAAAAATGGTATCAGCATCTCATCATATTAATAACATGTTTAGATTCATACCAGTGGTGTAGATCTGCATTGATTTCATAGTTCTAAGTGCTTAACTAGGTTAGATCTCGCATTTATAGCATCATCATCATCATTTAGATCGAGGAGATCGCGAAAGGCCTATCTCAGGAGGCTGGGCGCCACCCACTGGCTGCCTACCATCTCTAGTTTGGCTAGGCGCCACCCTCTGGGCGCCTACCATCTCTGGTTTGGCTAGGCGCCACCCTTTGGGCGCCTACCCTTCTGAGACAGGGTTTGGGTTTTAGATCTCTACTTTTTACATCGTTTTCTCGTAGATTTGTTAGTTGCATAATTAGTAGCTCGCATTAGGACACCCGCATCAGTTATTGAATATTGGAAATTGTGTTGAAAATCTTAAGACTGTTTTGCATTCGTTGCGATTCTTTGAAAACCCTGACTGAACAGGGTAGGCACCACAGGTGTGGCGCCCAAGTGGACTGTTCCACCTTTGTGCACAATTTTCGATCTCTCGCATATAGTTCATTTAGAAATTGCATAACAATGATATGTTTGCTTGTTTGATATGTTCTGAACTTCAAATTATCGTTTCTATCACACGCCACCATATCATTTGAATCATAAAGTCATAAAAACCCAAAAAAATCATAAAACATAAAACTACTTCTTCTCTTTCCTTACTCTCTAGTAAATTAGAGGGGAAACAAAAAAAAAAACAAATTAAAAAATACAAAGAAAACCCAAAAATAGTAGGTAAATAGTCTAGGTTATCAAATCTCGTGCCTAAGTAAGATAAACCCTAGGGTTAGCTAAAATATCATAATTAATTAACTAAAGGACCATCAAATCATTAAGAACCTTAAAATTAACAATCTAATTAATTTGGACTCAAATTGGATTAAGGAATCACTAAGATTGTTTAGGGAACCGCTTCTTCTCTTTTGAGCCTAGCTTGCTTATTCACTAAAAAGGTCCCTAATTAAGGATTAAACACAATTAATTAAGGCTCTAATCTCACACCAATTAATACAATAACTACCTTTAATCCAAAAGATCTTGAGACCTTAATTAATTCGGATTAAAAATAACCAAGAACATAATTAAAAACCTAAAACTTAAAATAGATCCATCTGGGCGCCACCCCCTGGGTGCCCTGCTGACAAGATCCACCTAGGCACCACTCCCTGGGCGCCCAGCCTATTCATTCCCTAAGAGGCTCCACTTGAAATTTAATCTAATTAACTAAGACTTTAACCAACCCTAATTAACACACTAAAATACTCTTAACTTGAAAGACCTGAAATCTTAATCAACTTAAACTCGAATCTACCTAAAAGCTACAAAACCAACAAACCATAAAAATATCCACCTGGGCGCCACCCCCTGGGTGCCCTGCTTGCTAATTCACCTGGGCACCACCCCCTGGGCGCCCATCCTCTCCTGTCACTAAGACACCCCAATTGAAACGAAACTTGAATAAACACATAATTAAACATTGCTAACTTAAAAGATTTGAAAACTTAATCAATCTAAACTTGAATTAATCTAAAACGAATACACAACACAAAACCAAGACAGACATCCACCTGGGCACCACTCCCCTGGCGCCCATCCTTCCAATCCACCTGGGCACCACTCCCCTGGCGCCCATCCTATCCCTTTACTAAGAAATTCCTAATTGAAACCTCTAATTAAACCAACCCGAATTAACACATTAAAACACTTTAGGACTTAAGAAACCTGAGACTCTAATCAATTCACCCTCGGATTAACTTAAAGGCCATCGAACCAAATCAAACCACAAGGCAGTCACCCGGGCACCACCCCCTGGGCGCCTAGCCAATCAATCCACCTGGGCACCACCCTCTGGGCGCCCAGCCTGTGAACTCCACCTACACTACTCATTTCTTGGAAACCAATCAATTAAAAACTGAACCTAATTAATTTAAACCTAATTCATTCTCAACTGAATACTAAAAGATACCTTTCATCCAAACGCATTAAACCACAAAACCCAACTTCGAATCAACCTAGAACATCAAAACCAACCCGAACCTCAAGACAGCCACCTGGGCACCACTCCTTGGGCGCCCAGCCTGTCAATCCACTTAGGCACCACCCCCTTGGCGCCTAGTCAGTCAATCCACTTGGGCACCACCCTCTGGGTGCCCAACCTATGAATTCCACCTACCCTGTCCATTCCTCAGGAAACCATTAAACCCAATTAATTGGAACCCAATTCATCCCCAACTGAACACGAATAAACACTTTCCATCAAATCCTAAATCCTTAAATCAATTCAAGCTTGAGTTGACCAAAGAATCACAAAACCTAACCAAACCATAAAGCACATCCATCTGGGCGCCACCCCCTGGGTGCCCATCCTGCCAGATTCACCTGGGCACCACACCCTGGGCCCCCAGTCTACTCTTTTTCATAAAAGCCCCAATTCATAACTTAACTTAATTAATTAAAACCTCAAGTTAATCCTAATCAATATAATAGAACACTTTTAACCTTAAAACACTGAAACCTTAATCGATTCGGACTTAATACCAAAAACTCTTTGGAACTGACCAAACCATAAAGATTCCACCTAGGCACCAATCCCTTGGCGCCTATCCTATCAATCCACTTAGGCACCACCCCTTGGGTGCCCATCCTGCCAGTTTCACCTAGGCACCACCCTCTGGGTGCCTAGCCTACATTTCAACCCTACCCAACCAACTCAACTAAAAACCAATAATTAAACACCTTACAACTTAAACTAACTAAGACCAGAACCTAAATCAATCCCCGGACCCAAAGACCAATAATTAAATCCCATCCGGCACAACACAAAATCATAGGCAACCCACCTGGGCACCACTCCCTGGGTGCCCATCCTGCCAATTCACCTGGGCGCCACCCCTTTGGTGCCTATCCTTCCACTTGCACTAAAGCACGAATTCTTGATTTTGTTTCAAAACCCGGACCCGCATCACTTTGACATTAGAACATCAGAGACATTAAAATATTTCTCAGATTAAAACATAGCCCTTAAAACCCCCGGAATTTCGAAAAGAGATCGAAAAGTCTGAAAAGCATAAACTGTCAGGATAGGCTCCACCCCCTGGGCGCCTACCCTATTTTTAATCTTGAATTGTGATTTTCGACTACTTTTTAGAATTCTGATTTAAATTAAAAATAACATAACTTTAAAATATAGAAAAAACACATTAACCAGATCCTTAAAACATCCCTAAACCACTCTCAATCAAAACCACAACTCACAACAAATAAAATCAATTAAGATTTTACCCAACAAACTGCTTAGCTGTAGGAACTATCAAACTTAGGCTATTTGCACCCTAGGATTAAATTGGATTACCTTGTTAGGTAGCTTAAAACATTAGGCTTCACCCCATCACTCTTTCTGTTCCGTTAGGGAATCGGGAAAGCTGATGTGGGCGGTCTAGGACCTTAGGTTAAGGTTAATCCGATGATCAGTAATAAAGCATTAATCATGTAAATCCAAGTAAATCCCCTAGTTAGGCCCTTCTAGCCCCATATCAAAAATCCATAAAAACTATAAAACCAACAAAATAAACCCAAAAAGATTTTTTCCCTTATTTCTTCCTCCACCTCAGGTGCCAGATATTTAATCGAACTTAATGATAAAAGGAAATGAAGAACTGACTTCTAAAATTGAATAAATGAGAATGACGAGAAGAGATGAGTGATTTCACACAGACTTTTTACTTCGGCCCATCGGCCACCCTTAAACAATCACGGCCCATCGGCCACCCTAAAACAAACACTGGCCCATCGGCCACCTCCAATCAATTACGGCCCATCGGCCTTTCATTTTTATCACTCGTGTATCGCACACGAAAAACACAGAAATCACAAGTCAAAGTCTCATTTGCATCATCATTTTGGTTTGAAAAGTCAGCCTTTAAACCTTATTTTGCCAAGGGATCTGAAGGGGGTACCCGGGAACGGGGCGAATCCTCTTCTTAAATATTTGGCACCTCCCCCCATTTATTTTCTTTATTTTAGTTACTTTATTTTACTTGGATTTATTATGATTATGCTGTGTGAGGATTAACCTTTATTTGGACTTTAACTCATGACCCTAATTTGACCCTATATTAAAAGACCCAAGGAGACCCAAATTAATGTGACAGGACAACCGTCGTGTGTTGCCGGCAGCACATTAGACGAGAGGAAGAACCCACCCACTTATTTTCTCCCTACATTTCTTCGGCTTTAGTCGAAGAACGGTGTTACGGCCGTTACCGTAGCTGGCGATCGTGATCCATTGATTTTGAGGGTAGTCGGAATCCTCATTTTCGATGTAAAATTTAAATAGCACATATAGATGAGTAGAGATTTCCCCACGTAAAATGCAAAATCTTTCTTTCCTTTTGGGGGGGGGGGGGGGGGGGGGGCGAAATTCACATCCGACAGGTGGGTGTGCGGGTTCTGAGCTCTTGGATTGAGACTCTCCTTTCTGGGCACTTAGATGCCGGATTTGGCATGATCCAGCATGTGCAGGAGATTCTCAGTGATGCCGAAGAGGCTGGTCTGGATATCACAGGTGCCAGGGCGATCGTTGATAGGATCATTGAGCTAGGTACAAATGGTTTGAGGCCATGGGTTTGGCTGATGACCAGTTCTTCAAGGAGATGTTCCTGGACCCTGCTGATAAGGCTCAGTCTAACCTGGATGAGGCTACACAAAGCAGCAAGCAGATAGTCCGAGAGAAGAACTTAGAAGAGCTAGCCATCATTGGGCTGACACATGACCTTAACATCCTTGATAGGGAGGTCGATGAGGCCTGGACACGTCTTAAGCATCTGCAGGCACAAGTCGCTGCCAAGTGGGCTGCAATAACAGAAGCTCGCGATAGGGAGAGTGCTCTGATTCGCCGGGTTACCGATGCTGATTGAGTTCTTGAAAGGAGGTCTCAAGAGAGCAAACAATGGCGAAGTGTTCGGGATAAGCTTCCCAGTGTGAAAGAAGGATTGCAGCATTCTCCAGCATCTCATGACAAGTTCCTGAAGAAGCGTGCCTTGGAATCCCTGACGGCTGAGGCCAAAAGTTTGCTTGAGGAGCTGAAATCTTGGCTGGAGACCATTTTTGGTTGAGCTCCTGTTTTTTTTTTTTTTTTGTAACAGAAACTATCATTCTCTTTTTTTTTGGTACCACTTGTATTATTTTTTTTTGGTACTTTTTTTTAGTGCTTGTGAACACTTTCTTTTTTTTTTGGTACCACATGTATTTTTTGGTACTTTTTTTTGTTTTCCCTACGCTCACTTAAATCTTTTTGTGATGAAAGTAATTGCTAAATGGGATGTTTTTTTTTATTTTCCCTACGCTCACTTTAAAACCTTTTTGTGATAAAAGTAATTGCTAAATGGGATGTTTTTTTTTTTTGTTTTCCCTACGCTCACTTAAATCTTTTTGTGATAAAAGTAATTGCTAAATGAGATTTGATCAAAAGCTTGTCATTTTGTGAAAATCTTTTGTCAAATGACTGTTTTGGCATGGGATCCAGATTTTGTTTGTGGCATGGAAGCCGATTTTGGCATGAGAGCCAGCTTTTTTGTGGCATTGATAGCCGAGTTTGGTGGCATTTATAGCCTGTTTTGGTGGCATTTATAGCCGGTTTGTTTTGTGGCATTGATAGCCGTTTTGGTTTTCAAAAATGTAAGTATCAACTAAAAGTCGCCTCCCTGCTGAATGTTCTTGCAAGTATCGATGGAATGTTGCATCCTTGCTCATTCGGTTGCGAGTATTGATGGAATGTCGCATCCTCGCGAATTTGGGTGCAAGTATCGATGGAATGTCGCATCCTTGCTTTTCAAAAATTTTGGTTTTACTGGTACTGACTTGATGTCGTTTCCCCATGATTTTTGAAATTTGTGGTTTTCTCGAACCTTTGGGTTATGGATATCAACTGAAATGTTGCGTCTCCATGGTTTTTTAGGTTTTTTCGAACCTTTGAAATTTGGGTTGTGGATATCAACTGAAATGTTGCATCTCCACGGTTTTGGATTTTGCAAGTATCGACGAAATGTCGCTTCCCTGCGATTTTGGAAGTGTCGAACGTGGTTCGTATGCTTACGATTTGTGCGAGTATCGACTAAGCGTCGCTTCCCCGCGGCTTTTTGAAAAACCATTTTTTTTTTGTTTAAAGACACGAGGGTCATAAGTTTTGACCTAAAACCATTTAGGCGGTAAAAGGTAGGGTGGACTAGGGTGGAAATCCCTGAGTCCGGGTTTTGTTTCAAACCATGAATTTTGAGTTCAAGGGTTGAAAATTTTGGTCAAGTTAGGGAAAGGTTCTTAAACTTGGATTTTTGAACAATGAAACGATGGAAGTAAGCATTGTTTAAATTTCTAGAAATTTCAACATTTGACATGAAAATTCTAAAAAAAGGTGGGTTTAACAAGCGTGTACCTGGAAACCGGTTTTGGCCGTACAGGCATTGCTCTTACCCAGTTGGGTAAGTCTTCAAGGGTAGTACCACTTTAAGAACTTGCCGTTGATGGGTAACATACATCTGTCACCTTCCATGTTTAGGAGTGCGTATGCACCGTTGGAGAAAACCTTGTCGATGACGTAGGGTCCCTCCCATTTTGGCTCAAATTTTTCTTTGGACTTGTGAGCGAAGACCATTGGTCTTTTTAACCCAAGAACCAAGTCACACTTTTTGTAGGCGCATTGCCTGACCTTTTTGTCGAAAGATCCTGCCATGCGTGCTTGGTAAAGTTCAATGCTTTGTTGAGCTTCGAGCCGTCTTTCATCGAGATTGTCCAGCTCATGGAGTCGCAATTTGACATTGCTTTCTTGAGTCATGTCATTTTGCAAGGATACCCTCAAGGAAGGAATTTGTACTTCCAAGGGCATGACAGCTTCGCATCCATAGACCAAGGAGAATGGTGTGCTATGGGTTGGTCCTCGAACGGTGGTTCGATAGGCCCACAAAGCTTCAGACATTTTGTCGCTCCAGTCTCTTTTGTGACTCGAGACGATTTTTTTTTAGGATTTTGCAGAGTGTCTTGTTGAAAGCTTCTGCTAATCCGTTTGCTGCCGGATTGTATGGAGTCGAAGGACAGCTTTGGATTTTGTATTTGTCGCAAAACCTGTAGAATCAATGATCCTAGAAATGTGGTCCGTTATCATGGACGAATCTTTTGGGTATGCCGAAACGATAAATGATGTTGGTGCGCAGGAACTGAAGGACTGATGAGGTCTTCATTTCGTTGAACGCAAATGATTCTGACCACTTGGAGAAATAATCCGTAGCGGCGAAGATGAAGCGATGACCTTTGCTCGAAGGGGGAGAAACAGGACCTATGACGTCCATACCCCAGGCTTCGAAAGGCCATGAAATCGCTGTAGGATGCAACCATTCTGGAGTCATGTGAATGTAATCTCCATGAACTTGGCATTGTTGGTAGTGCTTAGCAAATTGCATTGCGTCAGCTACCATGGTAGGCCAGTAATAATTTAACCTTTTTATCTGATCATAGAGCTTGGGACCAGCCTGATGAACTCCACAAAGACCAGCATGAACTTCTTTGAGTGTTTCTTCAGCCTCTTGTTGTGACAAGCAGCGTAGAAGTACTCCGTTGAAGGATTTCCTGTAAAAGATTTTTGAAGGAATATCCAAATGAAAGCTTGGGGTTCGCCTTTGGATGCTTACCCGTTCTTTTGGATATTCAGGTAGGATTCCGAACATAATGTAATCAGTGAACGGGTCCCTCCAGTCGCCGATTGAAGTTTGAATGATTGAAATCCGACTTCCAACCACTTGGTGGCATTCAGCAAATGCTTGGTGCGTGTTAAGAGGAGGAAGGATTCTTTTATCGCACACTGTGATTTGTATGTTTTCCCCTTCCTGGATTGCCATAGATGCGGCAAGTCCAGCCAGGGCATCTGCATGTATGTTTTCACCTCTACGAATGTGGGTGATGTGACAGATGTCAAACTTTTGCAGAAGCGATTGTGCTTTGTTGTAGTAAGGCAACAAATCTGACTTCCTGACTTCAAATTTCTGATTCATCTGGTTGACGATCAGTTGAGAGTCTCCAAAGACTTCCAGCATGGTGATACCGGATTCGATGGCGAGTTCCAATCCTAGGATCAGAGCTTGATATTCAGCTACATTGTTTGTGCATGGTTCCAGTAGCGAGAAAGCGTGTGGAATCATGTATTTGTCGGGGCTAACAAAGAGGATGCCAACTCACGAGATCAGCTGTCTTTTTTCATTTGTCCTGGTTGCACCGTCAAAGTACATGTCCCAGGAAGCATTTTGTGAGAAAGTCTCCACATTGTAGACTGGTTCGTCCGGGAGATTATCTCTGAGTGGAGAATCTTTAGGCAATGCATTCTCTGCGAGGAAGTCCGCTAGAGCTTGCCCTTTGATTGCCTTTTGTGGTACATACCTAATATCAAATTGTGATAGAAGGATGGACCATTTTGCCAGTCGAGCATTGAGAGAACCTGCCTTTGTGATAAGGACCTTCAAGAGGTTGACCCTCGAGACCAGGTAGACTGTGTTGGAAAGCAAGTAGTGACGCAGCTTTTGTACGGCAAACATCACTGCAAGACATTCTTTTTCGACTGGAGAGTAGCGATGCTCTGCACCTACTAGCATGCGGCTGAGGTAATATAGAGCAGCTTCTTTTCTTTGATCATTTTCTTGTGCAAGCAGAGCTCCCAAAGAGTGATTAAGGGCTCTTGTGTACAAGATGAATGGTTTTCCAGTGGTAGGAGCAGCTAACACTGGAGGTTTTGTCAGGTATGACTTGATATCTTGGAAAGCAGCTTCACAGTCAGCATCCCAGACAAAGTTTACACCTTTTTTCATCAACCGGGAGAATGGACGGCATTTCCCCAAAAGATTGGAGATGAACCGTCTGATGTAGGCCAATCTCCCTTGAAGCCCTTTGAGTTCTCTCAAGGTTCTTGGAGAGGGCATTTCTAGAATGGCTTTGACTTTTATGGGGTCAAGCTCTATTCCAGCTTTCCTAACTAAGAATCCGAGGAACTTACCCGACGAGACGCCGAAGAAGCATTTCAAAGGATTCATTCGCAGTTTGTGTTTGCGAAGCCGGAGGAAGACTTCTCGAAGGTCTTCGAGATGATCTTCTTTTCTTTTGCTTTTGATGGCGAGGTCATCAACGTAACATTCAACCGTCTTGTGCTGCATATCTTGGAATATCTTCATCATAGCCCTCTGATATGTGGCACTAGCATTTTTCAGACCAAATGGCATGACAGTGTAGCAATACATGCCAAATGGGGTCCGAAAAGATGTATGTTTTTCATCTTCATGATGCATCTTTATCTGATTGTAGCCAGAGAAACCATCCATGAATGTCATTCGCTCGAATCTACAGGTATTATCAATCATTACCTCTAGTATAGGGAGCGAAAATTCATCTTTAGGGCATGCGCCATTCAGGTCTCTATAGTTAATACAGACCCTGATCTGCCCGTTTTTCTGTCACAGGGATAATGTTGGCCAACCATTCAGGATGTTGTTCCTCACGGATGAAGCCGAAGCTTTTGAGTTTTTGAACTTCTTGTTCAATTTTATCCATCACATCTGGACGGAATCTTCTTTGGCCTTGCTTGACAGGCTTGATGTCTTCTTGAAGATTGAGTTTGTGGACCGCTATTTTGGGGTCTAAGCCAGGCATTTCAGCGTAAAACCATGCAAAGCAATGAACGAACTCACTAAGAAAGGCGATATACTCGGGTAATTTATCATTCTTTATATTCTTGCTTATGAATATAGGACGTGGGTTATCTGGTGTTTCCAAGTCTATCTTTTGAACATGATCTTCTGTTGGAAGGTTCGAAGGTGGTTCCTCCACAATATTTTCGGAGGCTTCCAGCTCAACGAAACCTTCTGGGGTTTCAAGGGCATTTATAGAGCAAGGTTTTGTTCCTTTCCACGGGTCTTATTGATCGGTAATTTTCCTAAGGCTTGCTATGAGATGATCCCAATCGCCTGTTGAAACCGGGTCGAAGTAGGCTACTTCTTTTGGAGATGAGGGTTCTTCTGGGTCAGAAGACCATACGTCTGTGCCATCGGACAACTCCTTTTCATTTTCGGAGAAATCGTGCCAATTGGATGAGCTTCCTGGATCTTTGTCAGGTGACTCATCAAACAGATATCCAAGGAGATCGATGTCTTTATGGACTTGAGATGTTGAGGCTTGGTCAGTATATTGACTTTTAAGCCTTTGTGTCAACTGTCTCAAGGGAGTGTCGGGATCATACCCTAACCCGTGTGAAGACTTTTCTACATAGCCGTAGAGTCTCCAATCTTCCAGCTGGCTTTTGGTCAAGACGGGCCCCAATGGCGTGAGAATACCGAGGCCTTCTCCCAAACTGACTGGGTTTTGAGCGTCATAGCCCATTTTCTTCATAATAGCTTGTGCCACAGAACTATATAAGGATAGTTGAGGCATACCTTTATTTTGGAAAGGTTCAAGCACGGAGTTTGATGAAGAAGCATCTGATCTATGGAAGAAGATCGGCTTTTCCTTTGCTGAAGTTGCTGGAACAACGAAGGAAGCTGACGTAGGATCTTCTGTGTCAGAAGTTGTCTCCATTGGAGTAAGAGCAGGCTGAACTTACTGAGTGTCAACTTGGCTTGACGATGTGTCGTCTTCTGGCTCTGAATCCGAATCCGTGTCTTGCATGATAGACACGAAAGAGACAACAAATTTGCCCCCAGGCTTTTGCTTTGCCTTCTTCACTTTAGTTGTGATGACCAAAGGCTTTGAAGGTTTGAGGGAGATGACGAAGGGAGTTTGAATGCTCTCTTCGGAGTTAGCGGATGGTTTGTTTTCTTCCGGTGATTATTGAGGAGCCTTGCCTTTATCTTTCTGGTGATTTTCGGCAAAGGTTACTGTTTGCTTCTCCTTTTCTTCTTTTTAACCTTCTTACATCTGTGAGTCTGCGAAGTGGACTTCTTTACCTTTGAAGGGTTTTCTGTCCGCAAAGACTCAATGTATCATGCCATCGTCGCCAACAAACTTGATGCATTGATGTAGAGTTGAAGGGACAACACCATTCTCATGGATCCAAGGGCGTCCGAGAAGGATGTTGTAGCATGAAGGGTTTTTTATTACATACACTGTGACCTCAGAGATAAGATCACCAATCTGCAACTTGAACCTGATTTTGCCGATAGGCCTTTGAGTACTCCCATCGTATCCAAAGATAGATACAGATGTGTGGCTCAGCTTGCTGGGTGGGATGCCTAACTCTTTGAGAGCCGAAGTTGAGATGAGGTTGAGTGCAGAACCTGGGTCGATCTGAACTCTGTGCATAGGCATTTCCTTGATGTACCATGTGAAGTACAGGGGTCGGTTGTGCCTGGTTTCGCCAAGTAGGAGGTCGTCCTTTGTGAAGGCGATGGTTGCACTGGCTGCTTTTTTAACCGAGAGGCTGTCATTTGGAAGATTGTCTTCAGGATCAAGAGGCTGTCATTTTTCATTTGCTGAGGATGTATCAGCAGCAGAGTTGCCATCCTCAGTGATTGTGTTGCACGGAGCATTTTTCAGGAACAAGTCTTGAACATCATCCAGCAACCTTTCTTCTTCGTTGACCAATTCATCGTCCCAAGCATGAATAGCTGGGAATTCTTCAGTCAGGATGGGTGTGAACTTTGAAGTCACAGTCTCAGGAGAAGAAACCTGAGAGGGTGTCATCTCAGTGAAAGTCACGTGAGATGAGGTGGCTCCAGAAGATACATTGCTAGGCGTCGCCGGAGTGTAAGTGCTCTCATCAGACGATGCTTCGGAAGAGTTATAATCCTGAATTATCACATTACAGGTAGCTCTAACAGGAGACGTTGCCTGATCGGAGTCAGACTCATCGTCGGATGTAAGAGGATCGTCTATCCAGCAATTTTCTCCATTTTCAGGAGTTAAGGGAGGATGTACCTGATGGTCTTCAGGGACTTCAGGCTCTGGATTGCGAGGAAGCTCGTTGACGCGGTCTTGCTCTTGTTCTAGAGCAAGACGCTGCAAGATCCTTACATATTCTTCAAGATCAGGTATGGGAGCCAAATCTTCTTCTTCATCAACTCTTTGTGGCTCAACATTGTTGATTTCCACTGGAGCAATGAGGGGTGCTGGTTCAACAACATTTTCTTGTACAGCCTCTTGGTCTTCTTCATCATCAGACCAGGATCCTTGTGGCTGTAGGGGGTTATACCAGATTACTGGCATAAGATGATTCTCAGGAACCCATTCTTCATCGGAGAGATATTCTCCTGTTTCAAGGGACTCCTCCCACTCATCTGTGTAGTTGGATTCGAATCCATCATCGGTGTCGCTGGACTCGTATTCATCAATGGAGAATCCAACTACCGAATTGCAAGAATGTGATATCTCCTGCGTGGCTTCTTTGAATTGAGGTGGCATGAAATCACTGAGAGTGAATTTTCTTACCCCCTTTGAAGTCTCTGGAAGGGATGTTTTTGTTGCCTCCAATGAAGCGATAGAGGAAGCCTCTGCCTTTTCTTTGACTTCTTGTTTTTGGCTGGGTCTTCTCTTGCCTTTTGAGCTTGAGGAGATATTTCTTAGCCTGCCTTCGCTGTTGAGCTGTAGGCTTTGTTTTCACGACCTCCCAATTTTCATCTTCCAGGAGATCGGGATGTACCCATATGGGTTGTCCGTCTGGTGTCGGGTAAGGAACTAGTTCCTCGGACGCTTGGATTGTGTTTATCACCTTGAAGGAAGTAGTGATCTTCTTCTTCGGTGATTTTGATGTTTGTCCATATGTCACCATGTTGACGGAGGCAGACCGAGGTGATGACTCCGTTTTTCCACATCTCGTTTATTTTCTCCCTCACAACGAAGCATTGATTGAGAGGATGCGAGATCATCTGGTGGTATGGACAGTACCGAGGATCGTTGGTTTTTCCAACATCACCCGGTCTTTTTTGGTTTAGGCAAGGTGAGCTTGCCGTTTTCCACAAGAGCCCCAAAGATTTCATCAATATCTTCATCAAACGGGTATTTCTTCTCTACTCGTTCTTTGAAGGCATCTGAGAGTTCGGGTCTCTTACCAGCAGCTTTATTTTCAGCTTTCTTTGGTGGCTGAGGAGCTGGCTTGGTCTGCACATTGAGGACCTCTTTTTTCTTTGGTTTAGAGGTTGCAATGGCGGTTGGCTCTTTTCTTGATGATTTATGACTGTTGAGGTCTTTAATCACCGTTTCAGCTTCCATGGAAGCTTCTAGGAGTTCTCCCAGGTTTTTTGATTTGTTGTCGATGATCATGGAGCGGATTCTAACTCTCATGTTGTTTCGGCAGATGTCGACTAGCGACGCTTGTGGCAATACATCAGAGCATTTGTATACCATTGCTTTCCACTTATGAATGAAGTCATATGTTGACTCATTCTCCCCCTGTTTTAGGCTGCACAGCTGAGCCATAGTAGCGGGATGATCCTCACCTTTGAAGTAAGTTAGGAAGCGTGTCTCTAGCATGGCTCAATTTTGGAGGGAGTCCTCCTGCAGAGTGGAGTACCAATCAAAGGCCGTACCTTTTAGGGTACTTGCAAAGAGGCGGATCTTGGGTGCATCTTGATCTGCGATAGCTCCCGTCAGGATCTTGAAGTGGATGACGTGCTGTCTGGCTGATCCTTTCCCCGTATATGTTTGGAGAGTAGGATGTTTGAATTTTGTGGGGAACGGGACCGAGTCCATCCATAAGGGATATGGCGGCTTGATCCCATGCTCCTTGAGTATACCCTCTTCTTTTGCTTTGGCGAGGATACTATCTATGTCCTTTTTGGTAAGGGCACGTGACTCATTTTCTTCTCCACTTACCTCATCGTCTTGATGATTCGGAGGAGGTTCATTGTTCGCCTGATTTTGGAAGGCGAGGAGAAGGTTTTCCATCAGAGTTTCAATCCTCTGTTGGCCTTATTCCAACTGCTGGATACGAGTGATCGCATCATCTTGAGGTGGATTGCCGGGTGGTGGCTCAGAATTTGCAGCCAGGACGTTCATCCTTCAGGATTCGAACGAAGAAACTGTCCTGGTGACTGAGCTGGGGCTCATTCTTTTTGAAGAAGAGCTTGAGGAAGGATCACTCTGCCGTCCTTTGCTTGAAGGAGCAGGGGATTCTTCTGAATGTCTTCTTGTCCTGGAGACGTTGTGGGTCATCGGACGTCGGACATGGATTTTTGTTGCTGACTTTTGGCGTCTTCTGGTTTTTCCAACCATATGGATAGCAGTAACTTGGTTGGGTCTTTCTTTTTCGACCCATTTGGGAGAGACTTGAAGTGTAGGAGGCTGGGTTCTTTGCTTTTCTAGTCTCTTTTGCCGATACGACGCGCGGCGGTGTATACGACGAGCAATTTGAGCTTCGTCAGCTCTGGCTGGGCTTTGACGATGAAGGATGTGCTCGCTCGGGCTTAGCAGCCGAACTTGTCTTCTTTGTAGCTGGGCAAGGACAGGATGCGAACCTTGTCCTTCACCTGTTGCAGCGAAGCTTTGAATTTTTGGAGTTCGGCCCCTGTAGAGATGAAGGGTCGAACTGCAGGTTTGTAGGCCTTAGTAGGTGCTTGCGGAGGCCTTATGATGCATGACTTGATTTTGGGCTTGTAGGAACAAGCCGACTCATGCTGGGTTGACTTGAGAGTCAGATTGGAGATGAGTCTCTTCTCTTTCATGTGGGCAAGAGGGTAGAACTGGTTCTCCTTGAGTGGGGCCAGGAATGCTGGCTTAGTGGATGTTTGGGACCTTCTTTGTTTTGGTGAAGGTCTTGGGGACCAAGTCTTGGGATAGACCTGGTCGTTTGCTGGTTGAGGCTTCGTGGGGCTGCCACGGGCTTTGGGCCTTTTGGTGCTCGCCTTTGGTGTCACGGTAGTGACACATTGAGATTCGAGTTTCTACTTCTTGGAAGGAGTAGTTTGTTCCTCGGGAAGTGGGAATGGCCCCAGCATCCCAAAGACAATAGTCCGGGGAGTCGAGGTCGACCCGGAGCTCAAAGAGTTGCCGAGGGAGTTGACGCTTCGACAGCTGTTGGGGCGCTTGTAGGTACGCGTAATTTGCTTCGGTTGAAGCATGAGTTGGTGCTTGTTCTCGTCGAAAGTAATGGTAAGCGATGCTGCCATTGTTAGTTTTTTCGAAAAAAATTCTAAAACAAGACCACATCCATTAGTAATCACAAGAATATAATGATCATAAATGGGAAGTTCTATGGTTTTGTCTTTTCAAATTGCTCGAGGGAGATGACCCAAGCAATATGAAGAAAAAAAAAACACCATAGAGGGTACAATTGTTCTGATCGCAGGTATGGTAAGCCCAGAATGAGCGTCCCAGTGACTGCTAGAAGCAATTGTGAACTTAAATTCGACTTATCTAGAAGCAGAGCTTGCTCGAGGTAAGCAGAATATAAAGTTGGAGTTACAAATGTGCAGGTCGCGAATACAGAAGACCCTGAAAGGGCGTACTAGTACCGCTAGACACAAATGTTTGGAGACCGCATCCATGAGATGAGATTCTCTGTTTTGAAAGGTCAAGATTGGATTATCAAAGAGAGCAGATGGTATTCCGATCCAAATACGGTCTCATCGATTTCCGCGAGCGCCAGTATTCAGAAGGAAATGAACCATAATTTCTCGGATCTGAATCCAAAAATGACGAGTTTTTTTTTTTTTTTTGAAAGGCCAATATCGGGTTCATCAAAGAGAGCAAAAGGCGCTCCAATCTGAACACGGGCTCAGCGATTTCCGCGAGCGCCAGTGCTCACAAAGGAGAAGACCAAGATTTCTCCAATCTAAACCCAAAATGACGGAAGTTTTTTTTTTTTTTTGAAGATTTTTTTTTCAAAAGAAAAATCTTTTATTTATTTATTTATTATTTTTTTTAAGAAAATTTTTATTTTTTTAAAAAAAATTTTATTTTTGAAAAAATTTTATTTAAAAGACGAGAGAGTACACATAGGCCTCCTAACCCGGTCTTATGAAATCTCGATTGATAGAATTGCCCCCAGGTAAGGGTAGGATTACTTAATGAACCCGTTTGGAGGACCCTTGCCTAGAACAGTCAAGCTGTCTCCACATTCTGGACAAGGCTTTTCTGAATCAACCATGATCAAAGAACGCAGTTGGTTTAACCTTAGTAGTCTATGTCTTTTTTTATATATATATAATTTTTTTTTTAGATCTTTAATGAACTCATCGAAGAGAAACGATGGCCCAAAACCTTAGTCGAACAGGCTCAACATTTCTGCAAGCACGATGAACGATAGGAAAGGATCAAGGTTTCTCAATTTTGAATTCAAACTGAGAAATCAAATTTTTTATTTTTTTTAGATCTTTAATGAACTCATCGAAGAGAAACGATGGCCCAAAACCTTAGTCGAACAGGCTCAACATTTCTGCAAGCACAATGAACGATAGGAAAGGATCAAGGTTTCTCAATTTTGAATCCAAAATGAAAAATCTGATTTTTTGTTTCTTTTTTTTGTTTTTTTTTTCTAGATCTTTAATGAACTCATCGAAGAGAAACGATGGCCCAAAACCTTAGTTGAACAGGCTCAACATTTCTGCAAGCACGATGAACGATAGGAAAGGATCAAGGTTTCTTAATTTTGAATCCAAAATGAAAAATCTGATTTTTTGTTTTTTTTTTGTTTTTTGTTTTAGATCTTTAATGAACTCATCGAAGAGAAACGATGGCCCAAAACCTTAGTCGAACAGGCTCAACATTTCTGTAAGCACGATGAACGATAGGAAAGGATCAAGGTTTCTCAATTTTTAATCCAAAATGAAAAATCTGATTTTTTATATTTTTTTTTTTAAAAGAGAGAGTGGAAATAAATTCAAAGAATTAGAAATTTCCAAAAAATCTCATCTCATTTTTTTAAGATGCGGAATCCAACATAGGCCACCAATTGGAAAGTAGCCAAGGAATCAAGAAAAGAAGTATATGCACAGAGCAATAGATATGATATGCAAATATCTCATTTCTAGCATCGTGTTCTCAAATGAACGAGTCCCACCGGGTGTGCCAGCTTGATGGACCGACGCATTCTGCTCGGTTCTACCGAGGTCGGCGGACGTGGGAGTCTGTTTGGGTCTGACCCTTTCGTAACCGCGGGGCAGATGCGCGCATCAACATTTCTTTTGTGTGGGTGTGCCAGATTTTTTATTTTTACTTGGAATTGTAAGTGGTGATCCGGAGATCAACCTTCGCAAGTAAAAAGGAAATCAACTTCTTTCAAGTTTTCCATTGCACAAATATTTAAGAAAAGAGACATTTTCTTAATTTGCCGTGAAAGGCGATCTTTTAGCATTTATAGCCGATTGTGACGTTTATAGCCGATTTTTGGCGTTTATAGCCGATTTTGGCGTTTATAGCCGATTTATAATCCTTATCAATAATGAAAGACAAGAGTTGTTGTCTCTTTAAAAAAAAAACAAACTACAATGAAAAGCAAGAAAAGGACGATCTAACTTCTCAAGAGATTGTGGAGGACCCGTTCAGATTGACGGTCGCAAGCCATATGTGGACTTCGCCATCATCCATGCAGATGAGAATAGAGTATGCTATTAATTCGCTTGGCTTGACTATAACCTCAGGTTTTTAGAGGACAAAGACCAAAAGGAGGTCCTATGTCCAATAAAAAGCCAAGTAGACAGGCTGAAATGCCACGTCTAAGCCATTGAAGGCAGAAGGAGAAGGCAAGGACCTTGGGGGGATACCCCCCCCAAGGGGCTTTTGTCACCTTGTAGCGGTGGTCGGTGTAGCTCTGGATTTCTGTGCTTTTTTCTGATCTGGGATCTTTCTTCTTTTTCCCGATGATCTCTGTGATTTTTCCGATCTGAAATTCTTTGGAATGCTCTCCTATTTATAGGCTTTTAGGTAGCCATTTAGGAGGATTTATGAGCCTTAATTGTCATAAAGCTACATAAAGGGAGGAGTTACAAGATTGAATTCTTTATTTTGTAACTCCTTTTTCTTGGCTTCTGATTGGCCGGAGGAGATTGAGGGCATTTAATCGCCTTTAATCGCAATGATGGAAGGAGTTTCATGGGTTAAATGCCATGAATCTCTTGACTTGTAACTCCCGGATGCTTGCTTCTGATTGGGCCGTCCAAAGAAATGGATTAATGACTGTAATAAAACTAGTCAATTAATCGCATTAAGTGATCGCCGAGCAGTTGAAGAGTCACGGGCCGTGCCGCGTCTTTTGGGATTCTTCTGGCGATGATCATCGATGGATCTTCATGTAGATCGACGTCGGATGACCATGTAACTTCAGGTGTTGGTTGCCAACAGCGGGTCGGTGCCATCTGTCCTGTCGATTTCTCGATCGGTCGGGTAGAAAGCACACTTTTTTTGGTTGACCGGGTGGCGATCAATGTTGATTTTGATACTCTTGATGATTGACTCGTGTTTTTGACGGATGTCAGAGGATTTGGTGTCTCAAAAGTATGAATTTTGGAAAATACTAGAGGTCGGACGCTTCGAATCCCGAAAAAACGGTGAAAAATGGGGTTTCCAGGGCCCTCCCGGCGATCCCGGGCCCCATGGTCGCCGGCGACCCTGGGCCAGGGTCGCAGGGGTCTGTGACCCTGGGAGGTTTTTCCCCCCTTTTGTCCCGTTTTGTATCCATTTTTGCTCTTTTTCGATTCTTTTTTCTTCTGTATTTTTCCTTGACATTTTGACCATTTATTGGCCTGATTTCCCTGTAGAAAACCTGATGAGAATCCTTGCATTTTGTTTTGCAAAGTTTCTAATTTTCTGAGAAAGCCAAAGACTTTGTCGCGCAGAGCTGCCGATTTTCCGTCAAAAGCTGAAACTGGGTCAAACGATGTCGGAATGACCTGAAATTTGGGGTGAAGCCTGCTGAGCAATAAATAAGTCCAACCATAGGCTTTTGTTTGAGTTTTGAAGCCGTTTGGGGTCCTATCACCAGTAGACTTACTTTTATCGCGATGAAGATGTCACGGCTTAATGTGCGGTCAACCGACATCCGATTGACTTGAAATTTGACAGGGAACCTATTGGAGTCATTTTAAGATGATCCATAGGCTCTGTCTTGGAAACCATGGTCCCGGGGAGTTTCGCCGCCGAGAGGCCTGATTTGGCTGTTCGAGGGTTGATGTAGGGTCAAATGTTGTAGGTTTGACTCGGAACTTGACGTGGAGCCTTTGGATGTATTTTGAGACCATCCATCGGCTCTGATCGAAGATTTGGAGTCTCCGATGCTTTCGCCGTCGGGAGCTCCTTTTCAGCTGCCGGAGAAGCGAAGTTAGGCCAAATGATTTTGAAATGGCCCGAAACTTCTTGTGTACTCCTCTTTTGGCTGTCTTGAAGGATCTTGCAGTTTTTGTTTGATTCTGACAAGATTTGATTTTTTGGAAGTAGCATTGCCTATTTATGGCAGGTTGCGACTTCATGTAGCTCTTTGGATCTTGAAGAGGCAAAGTGACATTTTTGGTGTCAACACAGATGAAGCTACAATGGAATGGGATGATGGATTAGATTTGTTTCTTCAAGAAAGTTCATCTTTTGAAAGAAAGTCTGATTTGGATTTATATTTGGAGGAAGCAACTCATCCAATGAGAAAGGGCGAAGGTTTTGATGTCTTAGCTTGGTGGAGATTGAATGCACCCAAATATCGTGATGTTGCACGAATGGCTCGTGACATTTTGGATATTCCTGTATCCACTGTTGCATCGGAGTCTGCATTTAGTACAGGTGGCAGAACAATTGACGATTATCGGAGTAAATTCCTCCATGAAACAGTGGAGAGCTTAATATGCACTCAAGATTGGTTGAGAAATGAAAAAAAAGGTAATCATGTACTTATTCTTATTTAATTTCTTCATGAACTTTATTAAGCCTTCTAATATTTTAGTTAAATTTTCAGATATTCAATCATACCTCTATACTGCCACAAATGCCACCAAAGTTGAAGTTGCAGATAAAGAAAGCGTGATAACAAATCATGTTGAGAATTTAGAATAAATTGTGAGGTGTTTGCCTTTTCTGTACGACAATTATTATGTTCCTTATAAATTACACAATTTTTATATGCATTAAACTAATGTTCCTTATCAATTAGATCTCAAATTCTATTATATTTTTAAAATCTTCATTTGCAAATAATTTAATGAGTTTGTATTTTACAGGTTTTATGCTTCTTGAGTTTATCTAAATACAGTTTTACAATTCTCCTTAGAGGTAATCCAACTTTACTAATGATGGTTTTGAATTGACAATTTATATGCAGAATTTTATAAAATGGTACTTTCTTTGTTTTTAGGCAATGAATAAGAAAGCGTGGAGAACTTCATGATGAAGAAGAAAAAGCATGGATTTAGATTCTTATTATTCCACATTATTATTATTGGGCAAATTTATTATTGATCCTTTATTGTGAGTATATTAATTGACTCTTTCTTTTAGGTGATGAATAAGATAGCATAGATTCCTTACTTGAGTTGAATAAAAGTTGTATTTTTTTATTTTGATATCACAGACAACGATTTGCTATCTATTTTTTTATTTGAAGATTCATTGAATGCGCAAATGTGTGAATGGTTTTGTGCCCATGAATAAATGTTTGAAGCATTAATAAGCTTAAGTTTTGCACAGATCACATGGTAAGTTGGCTAAGAGTCCTAAGAAGTGTTGGCCTTCATCAAATTGGTTTACCTAATAGAATATATAAAACACAACTCTGAACTTTTCCTCCTTGTACTGTGGTGCGCTATATAGACTACTTGGGCCATTGACTTAATACGTTTTTTTTTTTTTTTAAATTTTCAGTAGGAGTCTAGCTGATGTAAATTATAGTTGGGTCTAAAGGGCCTGTTTCTTTCCAAGCATTTTTGACAGGAATTCAGGCTGTCTGTGAATTCCTGAATTCCAGTCAGAAATTCTATGTTCATTTACTAGAATTCGCAGCATTTGAGGCAAGCAATATTTTGGAATTCCAAAAAAGTGGAATTCCCAAATGCTAGCCCTTACTCCAACATTTACAAATTCTGGCATTTCGGGAGGCTTCCTTAGAACTCCGGCTCTTCCTTACCGTCAAAGAAGAAAGATTAATCAATATGAGTTTGGTGCAGATTGAGAACATATGGCGGGGCCCACTGAGTGATTGATCACAATCTCGTCCGTTATAATGGTCGTATAGGGTTGGGCGATTTTGATGGAGGAGCCTGATCTAAATTTGATCAGTGGGGCCCATGATTTTGTAGCAAATCAAAATCCCAGGCGAGAACGTGTTCTCTGTTTGGGAGAAGTTCTGTTGCACAACGTGTAAGGATAAAGAAGAGATGGAGGGGTTCCAGCGGTCTGCGAGTGTATGAGAAATAGTGTGGCCACCACCCTCTTTTTTAGTTTCTAGAAAAGTGGAGAAGAATTTCATACACAGGATTCAGTCCTACTGGTCTGTGAGTGCACCCTCCTTTTTAGGCGAGAACGTGTTTTCTAGAAATGAGTTTGATACACAGGATTCAGTCCTACCATTGTTGGCAATTTCTGATGAGACCCACTCTTTGGCTCATGGACATGTGATTAATTTTTGTATGAATGTTGTTTTTTATTTTTGCTACTTGAATTGTGAATTTGGTATGTAAATAATGCATACATGAGTAAAGTTCCAGTAAAAAATCCTTATAGTTATGAAACAGAGAATTCAGAAAATCCAGTAATTCATGAATTCTCAGGCAGAAATTCAGACATAAAAGAAACAGGGAATTCAAAAATGACAGAATTTAATAGCATTTCAGAATTCGAGCATTTGAAAATCCCAGACAGCCACCAGACATGAATTCCAGGAATTCTAGGAAAGAAACGGGCCCTAAGTGTTTCCGGAACCGGACCCGGACATGAGCCGGATTCGGAACCGGTTCCGAATCTCTAGCTTCTTGGCGGAATCAGAACCGGAACAAGGACACGGGTTCCAATTCGGAACCGGAACCAGTTTCGGTTCCTTTATTTACATACCGGGTCCGGGTCCGGGTTGAGTATGGTTCCGGACCGAACCCGACCCGTTTGCAACCGTAAGTCCATCACACCCATTGAATGTGGAAGACTTACCATTATCTTCTATAACGTGAAATTAGTTCCATCTATTTGGATGGGTTTTTTTTTTTTTACCCCAACAAGGGGGCTAGGAAGAAGTGCACGGGAAGGTAGCCCACTCAGGTGGGAAGGAGGCCCGCACAAGTAGGAAGAGTTAGATGGTTATGATAAAATATATTCTTTGATTTTTGGGCCGTGATCCATCCAAAGTGGGATTGATGTAGGTGTATGCCTAATATACTTTGGATGTGTTGTAATGAATTCTTAGTTTTTGGTTCCTATTTCTAGGTTCCTCCTTTGCTTGGAGCATTTTACTGCACTATTGGGATGTTGCTACTTGCAATTCCTTTTCGATGAAAGGGTGTCTTCCAAGTCAAAGGTTCCATAAGGCAGCTTGGAGAAAACTCTTATACAATTATTGACGCAGTGCGGGGAACGAAGAATAGCCAACGGGCTAATCTCCAAGCCAAAGGCTTAGGTAGAGATGTCAAGTGGGCCGTGGCACGGCACGGCCCGGTCAACGGCACGGCTCACTGGGCACGGCCCATGACGCGGGCCGTGCTGGGCCAAGCCTTGCTGGCCCGTTTGGCACAGCCCGCCAAGATCGGCCCGCCTGGCACGACCCGCTAAGCATGGCCCGCCTGGCCCGCAAAAAAAAACTATTTTTTATATATTTTTTTAATTTATAAAAATCTAATTCCTAGCCAACCAACAACCCTAAGCATTTTCTAATAAAAAAACACTTACATAACTTGGTAAGGTAGGACTTTTGTGTAAATTTATCACACTAATAATGAGGGGCAATGTATTTTTGGGAAGAAGTAATAAGGGGAATGTTTTGGTGTGACACACTTACCTTCACTAAATTTGCCCCCTTGCCTTCACTAATTTTGTTGTCTTGAGAGATATTTGAGAATCTCAAATGAAATTCCCTACCTGGATTTATCTATGTTCAAGAACCCCTGAGCATTTGAGAAGTTGAGATTCTTTATAGGTTGGAAAGCTCACAATTAAACACAGGAATATGTTCATAATTTAGTCATTTATGTTCAATATAATCTCGTTACATGCACCTATAACTCCACTCTCGATCACATCACATGAAGCCATATATTTACATTGATATGAACACTAGGAAAAAGAAGTAAAAAATATGTAACCATGATAAAGATAATGAGAATTATTGACTAAGACTAAAAACCAATAACTAAAAAATAAAGAAATTGATGCAAATCTAAATAAAATGAAGTCCAAGGTTGTGGTTTCATGGTGGGTCATTTGGAAGACTTGAAATTATTGTTGATAAAGGTAGAAATATTTAACCGCGCTAAGTTCTCGTTTAAAGTATGATAATTAAGCCAAAAAAATAGAAATTGAGTTTGCCATCTCAATTAAAATATCCTTAACCATGGCATTTCAATTTGGCTGAAAAATGAGTAAAAAAAAGGACATGATATGATTTTTTTATATTTCAGGTTGTTTGAATGAAAGATTGAGAAGTTGGATAAAAAAGGTGTTAGCTTCTCATCATCATCTAAAGTGGTTAGGTTCTCATCCTAATCTAACTAGTAGTTTAATATTTGTGGTTAGGTTCTCATCCTCATCTAACTAGTTTTAATATTGTTTGAATAAATATTAGCATACAAAAGTTAGGTGGTCGAGTTCACCCAAACATATTTTATTTATTTTTAAACGTATATACAAATTACGCAGGTCGGGCCAACCCAACCCGACCCAATCATCAAATTGGCCCGCCTGTAACTCTATCAGAAAAAAAAGAGGCACGCCTGGGCCGCGGGCCGTGCTGTGCCGGGGGTTTTCCCTGGTGGGCCGTGCTGTGCCGGCCCGTTAGCTGGGGCGGACCGTGCCGGCCCGGCCCATGGCACGGGCGGGCCAGGTTTGGAGTGCCGGCATGGCCCGTTTGACATCTCTAGGCTTAGGGATAGGGATCCATGGGATCCAAAACGTCTTGGTCTCACACCACAGACACACGACCGGAATGTCATGGTCTGTTTCCACTCTTCTTCTTCCTTTGCACTAGTGGCAAGAAGTCTACGCATGACAAGGGTGGGGTAGTCTCCTCGACAAATTGTAATCACACAATATGAGCTTTTGTACTTGGCTGAAAATTTCCTTCTTGGGATTTAGACTATCACATGAGAGACTGTCGGAGTGTGTGTTCAACGCGGATTGCTTCGCTATATGCTTCTTGAATAGTATTGCAGGGACTCATATTCTCTAAAATTTCATGTCGCGGCCCTTTGATATATCGAGCTAAATCATGTGTTGGACTCTCATCCAATGCACATAAGTCATGTAATACTTGAATTCGATCGGTGTATTCGGCAATGGTAAATTTCCCTTGCATGAAGCCAAGAAACTATGCAAAGTAGATTACCTTCTCAAAATACCAAGTACCATATTTTTGCTTACATAAAATCTTTTGAACTTAATTGGATCACCCAAAGTTTGCATATTGACTTCAATGGAAGAATATAAAATTTCTTGCTTCAGAAAGATGACTAGCCTAGATCTTGTGGACAGAAGTATGCACAGGCAGATAGATCGTTGATTGGATGTCAGATGGCCAAGATGTCACCTTTTAAGAATCCATGACTTAGATTGATCAAGCAGAAACAATTGTGCTTTGGTGGGCTTAGCTCTCTGTTGGCTGGGCCCACTTTTTCTCTCGCCTTTTTTTTTTCTTTTTCAATTTCTTCAATTGGGTCAGGTTAACCTGAACTCAAGCCTAGAATAATGGTCTGCCTAGTGTCACGTGGGGTGGGTGGGACACGTGGAGTGTTCCACTCGAACTAAAAAGGGGTATTGCCCCTCTTTTCATTGCCTTTGGACTTCAATGAGCAAGAGATGGGAAAGAGAGGCGATAAGGGCCTTGGCAACGTTGATGGTGGTCAATGCAGAGGGAGGGGAGGAGGGGTGTGAAGGTGTGGTGTCGCCAACACCCAAATATAATAAAACCTTTACTCCAAAAATAATAAATGTAGTAGTGCGAGTAAGGATCGTTTCCACGGAGAGTGTTCAGCCAAGTTTTATGCTACGTGATCAAAGATGAGGATTTTGATTATATTGAAAGCAAAAACAAATAAAAGCAAATAAAAAGCAATAAAGTATCGAATCCAATCAAATGAGCAAGCATTGGTCAAAGTTAACATCCACCATCGGAAATTCAGAACTGATCATTGATGAAAAAATAAATCAATTAACACTATGAATATTCATCGTTGGAATTAAATTCCTACCTCCTTAATTAGTTAATTAGAAAACACGCGCTCTAATTAACCCTAATTACTAAACAACCTAAGACAAGCGCCAAAGATTTAATTTAGTAACAGCATGAAGAATAAGAGAGA
>CM022950.1:60916434-61006434 GCA_012931725.1 Litsea cubeba | reverse complement strand
AGAATGTGTCTTCTGAATGGCGTGTTATGGGGATTTATATAGGTGGTTTAGGTTAGGGGAGGATATTAAGATAGGTAATTGGGCCCATCTGATGGAGAGAAAAGGAATGAGGGAGAGAAAAAGTAGGAGAGGATGAGAGATAAAAGAGATAATAGAAAGAAGACGCTGAGATGGAATGCACCCGTGAGTTGTTTTGAGAGAATTTGGAGTGGCTTGGGATTGAAGATGGAAATTAATAAAATAATCAATTAAATTCTAACTTAGTAAAAATCTTCTTCTTGACCATATCTTCTCATTCGGGCTTCTGTTGGACTCGACCCAAGAATTAAAGTTGCACTATTTTTCGTTCTGCACAATATGAGCCTAATATTGGATATGTTCCGAGAAATTCCTGATCTGTCAAAATTAGCATTATGCCCCTGTGCTTGATTTTTTTCTTTTTTTTCTTTATTCTTCTAGATTGAATCATCTCCATCCATTTAGCATCAAATATGAGTACCTTCCTTGAAAACCAGATCTGGAGACTTCCGAAAGTAAACTGCATCAGGTCCGCGTATTAAAATTGCAAGCTAAAGAACATTCCATAATGTCAGTAGTGCAGGTACAGCAACTTCAAGCCCGAATCCAACCTTAATGCAGCCAGTATCTCTCAAAACTCAAAGAATGAAAGTTGTGGAGCTCTTTCTTGGCGTTCGATAGCATCTTGAATCATCTCAATTGGAGCTCCGATGAGAGAGTTATGTCCGGATTACGAAGTGATGCAAAAATTATCTAAAATCTCCCAATTAGCTTCGTTTAGCAATTAACACCTCCATTTGCATCCTAAATCAAAATATAAGAATAATGAGTATATTTAGGCATCAAATGAGTATAAAGGACTAAACATTAAGGGAGAAAAATATAACATTTTGCATTCTCATCAGAAGGCGATGGTCGATGTGGTGGCTTGGCTGCTGCTTGCTGGAGACGACGATGTTGCCACAACCTGATGGTGCTACCGGTGCATGTCGTCAACGACGAAGCTGCTCAGGTGTGGAGGTGACGACAATGTAGGTATGCTCGTTGGCTGTTTTTCTTCTTCTTCTTCCTCCCTGTTCTTTCTTTCTTTCTTTTTTTGGATTTGAGTGATGGAGGAGAAAGGTGTGAGTGGGGTTCGGCTGGGCTGAGTGATGCAGGGGCAGGCTAGAAGGGTTGTGGGTTTTGTTCTTGGTGTGGGGTTGGCCGAACAAGACCCTACCTCGACAACTCCCCGTCAGAATCCCCAACTTCATTGAACCCTAGAAACACCCTCACCTTCAACTGTAGATCCAAACAGCAAACAAAAGGAAGAAACATATATCAAGGCTGACATTGAGAAAGACAAAGTTAGATGATAAATCACATAACACACCTATGATGATGGTACGTCAAAAGAATTCGAAGACAAGAAACCCAACTTATTAGTGAATAGTGGTGATCAAAAGATGCAAGCAACAAGAGAATCAGAGGCAAGCATTGAAGACTTGGATATGGATAGTAAGGAACCAAAACATCCGATGGATCTAATGGAAGTTATCCTTTCAGAAAAGCTAATTAGATCCTCGGAAAAAAGTAACTTATTCCAACAAGTTCAGAAGAATATTCATTAGTTGAAATCCCTCACATTGACTTTATTTTTGGAAATCCACAATGGACGCTTAGAGATTGTAATTTGATTCTACAGATTCTACAGTCATTCTTTCAAACAAGCTCGAACCATCAAAAGAAGTAGTAATTGAAGTTTTCTTAGAACAAAAAATTGAGTGAAGCTTCCAACCAATGTCAAGAGCAAGAAGATCACGAACAACGAAAAGTTGTGCGCTTGGTTTTCGACCCAGGAGGCCATCTACTAAACTTGAGGACGAGTTCCCTCCAAGAGGGGGAGAACTGATGCAGTCCAAATCCAAGGTTTGCCATCCCATTGGGCCCAGGCCTACTGATCGACACTTAAATGTGCAACTTTTAACCGCAAGACTACGGTGTCGTCAAGTAGTAAAGGACTAAAGAGTCCGGATTATCGATCCCACGAAGAGAGGATGGAACAAGCAATAAATCCAATTTAAGTAGAATTGAACTAAGATATAACTAATATAGACAATTAAAGTGAATAATTAAAACTAATAAACTATGTGTGAAAAATGGAATTAAACTAATTGAAATGTAGAATAAAACCAAAATAGCAATTAGACTACTCTAACTAACAATCTCAAATATGAAATTAACAAGATCTAAACTAATCTAACAAACTATACTAAACTATTGTGTGAATATGGTGGTGGAAATGGAAGAATTAAGGTGAGAATGTGGTGTGACATGTGTAGGATTTTAAAACAAGTTATGTGAGATGTAGATCTAACAATCTAGAAGTGAAAATAACAAATCAAAGAATGATTAAAATTAACAAAAATCAAGATAAGAGATTAGGCAATCCAAAATCCACTAAGTATGTAATTAATTCAAATAATGCATGTTCTAATTCAACTCCCAAATCTACAATCCAATTAGCAATCTCTTGCCTATTGGATCGGATGATATAACAATGAAGATCAAAGTGAAAGAAAATCAATGGCCAAGATCCTAGATCATCATCTAGCTACCCTAATAATAAATCATCAAAATCAAGCTATAAAAGATCAAAGATAAGGGCTCTAGAGCTTACTATGTGAGAGAACTTAATCAAACTACAAAGCATCAATTGAGATTATCCAAGCATCAAGTGTAAGGATAGAGCATGAGAAATGAGAGAGATTACACAATTAGATCTAAAATCTACGAATCAATAAAGGCACAAGTAGGAAATTTAAACTAAAACATGCATGTAATTGAACTAATCACATTACTTAGCTTCAAAAGGAAAGCCTAATACAAGAGCTTTAGCCACTAAACATCAAGAAAGAGCTCCAAATCTTCATTAATGATCTTCAATTACACACTCTCTCTCTAGATTAGTTACAAAGAAGCTCCTAATTATAATCTAAAAGTTTAGAGAAGGTAAAACAAAATTGCTAAAAGACCAACTTCCAAAAGATCTCCCTTCTCTACAAAAACATTCCAATTTATAGAAACTTTGAAGATATTTTCCATTCACAAGGATTGCTTCCATTTGATTGGTTGCAACTTGAAGGTTTTTTATTGGCTTATTTGCTTTTACATGGATTGCTTCAATCAAACTTTCTTTCCAAAATCGCCTCCATGTGGGAAATTAAGGGTCCCACTCATCACAACACCGCCGGCGACGCGTGATGGTGTCATCAATATTATTTTGGGTCATTGTTATGGGGTCAGCCCATCTTTAAAAATCGAGATGAGTGAGAAAACTAAGTTCCATGCATTTGGAAGAAAATAAAGAAAAATAGCTGAAATATGAAATAGAAAACATAATCCTGAAATCTATGGGTTGTTGCATGCTTGTTGCCCGATTTTTAATAATTTTTCTGTAACTTGGATCGGTCTCAGATTTTATAGGGGGTCAGTTTATATGTTTATAAAGTCCCATATTTAGTTTTGAATTTTTCTGAGTATTGAAACCTTATGAAATAGTGGACACAAATCTGAATAAAAATGCTGGAATTCCTGCACTGTACAATCTGGCCCATGACATAGGTCCATTCTCCAAATTTTAATGATTTTTACCGACTTCCAATTAATCTAAAATTTTTATGAGATTTAATGGACCTAAAGAGGAGTCTCCTGTAAATTTTTCATGAGTTTTGGATTACCATAACCCTTCATGATTATGCGCACAAGGCCAAGTTAACCTGTTGGATTTTTTGCACTGCAGAATTTGGTCCATGACCAGGGTCCACTGTCTAAATTTTGATAAATTTTATAAAGCTCCAATTAATCTGAAATTTTTATGGGAGTTAATGGACCCAAAGGGGAAGTTCATGTGATTTTTTTATGGATTTTCAATGAACAGAAACCGTTGTGGTTATTTGCACAAATCCCAGTTAACATGCTAAGTTTTCTGAGTGCAGAGTCCATGATTCAGGCCTGCTGTCCAATTTTTAATAATTTCTTGAAAAATCGAAATCAGTTAAAACCAAATCTCACTGAAAGACAACTGGTATGAGAGTATTTAGAAAAAGCAGTGAGTTTTTATTCAAATTAGAAATCATTGAATCAAGGATTTGAAAAACAGTGTGCAGGTTTTCAAAATCTGCTGCAGTCCGATTTACATATTTTGACTGGTTCAGAGATTTTAGACTTGGGTTCAGTAGTGTTTTATCATAGTCCCAAATACACAAGATTTCAATATGAGACATAGCATAAAATCACTCCAAATCCGATAGAAATGATGACTAAAGTTATAATCAATCATTGCATGCAATAAAGGAATTCCTATCATCAATTTGCAATCCCAAAGAAAAGTCAAGCACACTGTTTATCTATTTTCATTCACCTAAAAGAAAAAAATTGAAAGTACTAGAAAATGATGAAAAATAAATAACTAAATAAGTAAAGGTTTTGGTGCCAATATTCATTGAGGGGGATCAACTTCGTTCACCGGATACCCTCCTTGAATCCCTTGGCGGGGAAAGGGTAGGCTTTATTTGAAAACATGCATGTAAGGATGCTTGAAAAAGGGTCAAAAGCACATGCGACATGATGCTCAAAATGAAAGCCTAGGTGCCCACTACAACGTTGGTCTAAAGATGGGAGGACTAAGGCACCCGGTCGATCTAGGGAAGGATCACCTAGAGAAGTGGATTATCGTCCGTCAGGCCCATCTTAAAACCAACAATCGCTTAGGGCACGTTTGGGGATGGATACAGACTAAGCTAACCTAACTTAGGAGAGAGTGAGGGACCTATGTGCAACTGTCAATCATAGGGAGTCCGCTAGGAGGCTATCGCCGTAAGGCCTAGGGAGTCGCGTAGAAGGGTGGACGATGTCATGGTTACTAACACCTTAAGGGTCGGTGTTACTTGTGCATTGAAGCGGTAATGAAAGCATGGGTGGAATATGGTTTTGAAAATATAGCACGTGCTGAAAATTCTTTTTCAAATATCAATGAATTCATGAATCAAGTATAGCCTACCCTAATAGCATGAAGCTCAATGGTAAAAATTGGCGGAGGTTGGATGAAGAAAAGAAATGTAAAATCTTTTTCTTGATTTTTGGGATTTTCTGATTTTTTTGGATTTTTGAAAATTGGCTAGAAGGGCCTAAATAGGGGTTATGCATGGAACCTAATCTAACCATTCATCTCTTTTTACATTGGAGCGCATGGATGGGCTGACCCCATGAAAGGGTCAGCCCGTCTACCGCCACCCTCCTAGTCCCTAAGGATCTAGATTAATGAAGAGATGGATAGCTCTAGTATTAAATGCAATGATAGCATCAAGTTAAATTTGCAATGAAATGATAAGTGTTATAAGTGGGAGCCATGGTGATTTAGGCAAAATAAAATAAGATGATGGATGGCAATGATTAAATAAAAATAAATAAGAGTGCACACAATTAAATGAACCTATTGCAAATAAACTAAGATGAATCAAACTAAGGTAGTAATAGAATGATCTCACCAATTTGATGCAAGAATCCCAAATCTGACTGTTGAGACATTTTAGATGTTCGTTTCTTTTCTTTTTGGGTCTTGGATCTTGGATCTCCTTTTGCATTAAGTCCCAAAGATGGGCTGTAAGTTGTATAGTGCAGGTGGGCTGAGATGGGTTTTGGCTCGGGTTGAATGGGTCAGTAAAGTGGGTTCTGGTATGATGATTGGCTAGGTTGTAAGTGGGGTTGGCTGGTTCAATGGGTTTGTTGGGTTAAGAAATAGGTTGAATAGGTGAGTCACTTGTTGGGTTAATTTGGATCAATTGGCTGATGGGTTGATGAGTTGATGGGGGTGTTTGTAGGTCGATAACTGGGCTGTACAGATTGGTTGATGACTGGGTTTGGGCCCAGATCTGGGCTCAGGTGGGTATTTGGTTAAGTGTGTGATGCAGGCTTGAGTTAGGCTCGATGCAATACAAGTTGAAGTGGCTGGTTTTGGCATAGGGTGAAGTGCGCAGGGGCTTTGTAGGCGGCAATGGGTGATGCAGGGATGAGGAAGGAGGGAAAAAGGAAAAGAGAGAGAAAGAAAGAGATGGCCCGGTGGGGGCGTGCAGGTGGAGAAGTGTAACATCCCGACCCTTAACCTATATTAATTATAGCTAATTGCTTGATTAGTTAGTAAGTGTGTTTAGAGTCTTAGCGAGTCGGGTTTGACGTATGAATCGTGTGGGTGAAATCTCACGTGATTCGGAGCACGTTTGGGTATAGTAGGGGGGTGGTTTGCAATTTGGAAAGTTTTCAGGGGCTTAATTGAGATTATGAGTTTTTGTGAATTTGGGTGCATTGGATAGGTCTCATCATTTCATGAACTTTAGTCTTCTATCGCGTTTCGATTCGACGCGAGGAAGAGGCCCAAATAATCACTTAAGTGAATTAAGGACTAAACCCATAATTTTCATACATATCCTATGACTCATCTCAACCCATCCCTTATGACAACACCTCATCACATCCGGATGAGTCATTCCATCCTTCATCTCCATCTCTGCATTCCTACTATTCCCTTCTTCTTCCTCTTCACTGTCTCCTTGCCAAAACCAGCCATAGAGTCTCCATCTTCACAGGCCAAGCTTCACTTCTTCTTCCCCAAGCTCTAAGGAATCTAACCATTCCATTTTCAAGACTTTCCATTAACAAACCATTGAAAGGTAGGCTTCCAAAGATTTTAACCATAGTGAATCTTCTTCTTTTTAGTTAGAAATGGATTAGGGAGACTCACTACTACCCATTGCATTCATTTTGTAGAGTGATTTTGGGATTGAGAAGCTTTTACACCTTTGAGCTCAAAAAGAGAGATTTCCTTAATTCTCTTGATTTTTGGTTTAGCTCATCACTAAGGCAAGTTAATCTATATACTTATGCTTTGATATACTGTTTCTTCCTTGAATTGATGATTGATTATGTCTAGATAACCCAATGCTCTAATCTTGACAATTTGAATTGAAAACATGATAAATTGGGTTAATCATCTAATGAATTGAATTGGAAATGAAAATGATAAATTGAGAAGTTTATAGAACCTGAAATGATGTGGGTTTTATTCTCAAAAGACTATGAAAAAGGTTCAGGGATTTTGGGAAACTGAAAGGGACCAAATACACATCAGTTACAGAACTGATGTTCTGTAACTGTGTGTACTCGGTCGACCGGCCCAGGGCTTCGGTCGACCGAAGACACAGGGTCAGGTGCGGACAGTACCTGACCATTTTACTGTTCATCATTTCTGCATATTAATGCAGGTCGACCCGGGCTGTACTAGGTCGACCGGGACAACTGTAGAGGACCTTTTGAGGAACTCTTTTGACCTCTTTTTCTATTGGACTTGTATGGAACATTGGCTACCTTTATGGACTCATTTGACTTGATATGAGGAGTGTTTTGGAGCATGCATTTCTCATTGTTATTCCTATTTTCTTGGTGTTCAACTTATATCAATCTTGAACGGTGCGGGACAACGGGATACCCTCTTTTATATCTATGCACGAAGATTGTTTGTTCGGGTATCGCGAACCTTATTCCTTTCGTTGACTGAGTATAGTTGTACGAGACTATGGTAATAACTATTGACCTAAGATTGGATTGTTTATTGCTCTCGACTCTACATAGTACAATTGGGTACTTTCTACATGAAATGTTCATGTTCTATAGATTGCTTTACTTGTTTTGGTTTGGGATCAAATAATGAACTTAGATGATGACCTAGGATTCCCTTGATGTCTTGTTTATCTTGTATATGATTGATAGAAGTGTTGAGATTAGGCGGCTTTAATCGTAAAAGCTTGATGAGGACTACTATGGTATTGATACTTGAATAAGCTTGCTTGATAGTCTTGATCTGATTGATGGAAAGTAGTCTCTCAATTGTTTATGAATCTTGTTCACGCAAGAAAGCCTAGTCTCCTCACTCCTACTTGTCTAGGACTCTTGTGTCAGGCATCACTCAGTTGTCAACGCCCAACACAGGGTGGGGCACCACCTGTGTGAGGACCTTGGTTTGAAAGTCTGCGCAGTACTACTTTTTATATTTTGATGGATTGTACACCATCGGATACATCTTGCATTATTGATCTTGTTTGGCCTTTAGTATCCATCTTGCTTGCTTACTTGTTTGCCGGGTTTTTATCCCGTGCCACTCTACCACAACTCTCATGTTGAGTATGGAGGGTCCTTGTTGAAACTATCCGTGGTGTATTAGCTTGTGTGATTTGCCTATTTGCTAGATTATTTATGACTCGTATACTATGTATTTCTTATGTCTGAAATGCATATGTTTCTATTGATCTTGTCTCTTGTCTACTCTGATTCGATATGTATATCTTGTTGTCATTTGTATATATATTGCTTGCCAATCATCGTGTTGACGATGTTACTCTTGGTGCATAGGTACCGAACCCTTCTATATCGAGGAAGAGACGACGGAAGAAGTACAGGCGGATCAGTCTGATGACTTCTTAGATTTTAGTACGGACGGCATTGTATAGCCGTATTGACCCCGTACTCGAGAGCCTTCATGCTTATCTTGATAGATTCAACTTTTGTACTTTTGTTTATCTTTTGATTAGGCCTCAGTGTTGATGTGGCCTAATGTTGTAAATAATACTTTTGGTTTAAAGTGTTTAAACTCTGAACTTTAATGATGATATTTAGTATGGTTCCAAACTATGCATCTTTAAGATACCATTTGTAATTATTAAGCTTCCGCTATTGATTGTTTGTATTTGAGGAAATGTTTATACCTCACAGCGGTCTTCGATCCAATTGGGACACGATTGGGGCTAAGTTATATTTGACTTATGTTGGAAAAAGTTTTAATTAGCCCTAATCTCACGTATAACCCCGGTTTAAATTTTGGGGACGTGACAAGTGGTATCAGAGCATTACTGGTTTCTAGATTTAAAAACAAGTAGAAACTAAGACGTGTGAGGATTGGATTTTTATTTTTGGGTATCTTAGCTTTTGTAGATTGTATAGTTTGTTTGTTAGATCAAGTCCCATAGGACTAACGATTCTTATGTTTCAGGATGGCTGGCAGAAATAGGCGTCCTAACAGTGCTGGTAACCCAGAAAGTAGTAATGCTAATGTCAATGACCGTGATTCCATGGAAGACAGATTCAATAAGCTGATGCAAGCCTTTGTTGCTTCGCAAGAATCACAAACTCAGATGATGGCTGTATTACAGAGGCCAATTCCAGCTACACAGGTCATTATGCCAGAAAGAGCAATAGATCCTAATGAGGTATTTGACAAATTTAAGAAGAGGAATCCGCCAGAATTTTATGGAAATGAAGATCCACTTGATGCTGATGAGTGGGTTGTACAGATAGAGAAGATATTTGATGTCTTCAAATGCACAGGGAAGGAGCGGGTTCAACTGGCAGCTTATATGCTTCGAGGTACAGCAGAAATGTGGTGGAAATCAGTCAAGACTCCTTTTGTTACAATTGAGGATGAGACTGCATGGGAATCTTTTAGTACATTGTTTCGTACTAAGTTTATTCCACCTCATATTACAGCATTGAAGATAGCAGAGTTTGAGACCCTTCAGCAGGGAGAAGACTCAGTTCAAGTTTATGAGCAGCGGTTCACTAACCTATCCCGGTTTGCACCATCGCTGGTACAAACTGAAGCAGATAAGGTTATGAGGTTTATTAGGGGACTGAACCCCAACATCAAAGAAATGGTGACCAGCGTTACTTTGGCCACCTATGAAGAAAACCTCAAGCGTGCTTATTGGGCTGAAGAATCCATCAAGGAGAAAGCCCGTTACAATCAGAACCTCAGACAATTTCAGACTCAATGTAAGAGCCAGACTTCAAACTATTAGTATCAGCAATACCAGCAGCAATATCAGCAACGTCCACAACAACAACAGTATCAGCAGCAGAAGTCACAGCCACAGTATCAACAGCAAGGCAAGAAGCCTAAGTTTGATCAACCCCAGAGACTTCATTGTGTTCATTGTGGTAAGAACCACCTGTCAGTGGAATGCAGAGTGATGTCAGGAGCATGTTTTGAGTGTGGCTTGCAAGGTCACCAAGTGAAAGATTGCCCTAAGAAGCAAGGGCAAGGTGTGAAGAATGTAGCTCCAAGACCACCTATTGCAGCACAGCCTTTAAGGCAAGCTCCACAGCAGCAGCAGCAACAGCTTCGATTTCCAGTACCACCACAAGGCAGGGGACAATTCAGACCCCAAGGACAGCAGGGACAGCAAAGGCCTCAGGGATTTCAGCAAGGACAACAGCAGAAGTATCAGCGGAGACCTCAGCAGCATGGTAGACTTAATGCCTTGGATATGCAGGAGGGAGAGGATATTGGAGGAGTTGTGGAAGGTACACTCTCTATCTTAGATGTACCTGCTAGAGTCTTATTCGATTCTGGTTCCACACACTCGTTTATATCACCTATTTTTGCTGCATGTTTGGTGGGTGACATAGCTCCATTGCATTATATTTTGTTAGTTAGTACTCCCTTAGGGAAGACTGTGCGGTGTGAGTCCTATTTTCCAGCGTGCAAGTTGCGGGTACGGACTTACATCCTATCTGCAGATTTGATCATCCTAGAGATGCAAGATTTTGATGTGATTTTGGAAATGGATTGGTTATCCATATACCGGGCAGTAATGGACTGTTTCAACAAGACCATCAGATTGCAAGTGTTAGCAGACACTGTGGAGATCGTTGGTAAGCGGAGACCCATGTCCACTAGTGTTATTTCAGCCTTGAGGGCAGATCGTTTGATTAAGAGTGGATGTGAAGGTTATGTGGCATTTATCACGGAGGATAGATTGTCCAAAACGGTGGAGGATATTCCAGTTGCATGTGAATTCCCGGATGTCTTTCCGGAGGAGATACCTGGATTACCACCGGTTCGGGAGATAGATTTTACGATTGAGCTTGTGCCAGGGACGGCACCAATTTCAAAAGCTCCTTATCGTATGGCTCCAGCGGAGCTAAGAGAATTGAAAGCTCAATTACAAGATCTCTTGGACAAAGGATTTGTGAGACCGAGTGTGTCACCATGGGGTGCACCGGTTTTGTTTGTAAAGAAGAAAGATGGTACAATGCGTATGTGCATAGACTATAGACAGCTGAATCAGGTTATAATTAAGAACAAGTATCCTTTACCTAGGATAGATGAATTATTTGATCAGCTGCAAGGAGCACAATACTTCTCTAAAATTGATTTGAGATCAGGCTACCATCAGTTGCGAGTCAAGGACTCAGATGTGCAGAAGACAGCCTTCAGGACCAGATATGGCCATTATGAATTCTTGGTGATGCCATTTGGGCTAACCAATGCACCGAGTGTATTCATGGCCTTGATGAACAAGATCTTTGCTTCATGCTTAGACCAGTTCACAGTGGTGTTCATAGACGATGTTTTAGTCTATTCGAGGTCCAGAGAAGATCATGCGGAGCATTTGAGAGCTTCATTACAGATCTTGAGAGAGAATCAGCTCTATGCCAAGCTAAGTAAGTGTGATTTTTGGCTGGAGCAAGTGTCTTTTCTAGGACACATCATCTCTAAAGAAGGTTTGGCAGTAGATCCAGCGAAGATTGAAGCAGTTGTCAGTTGGCAGAGTCCGAAGACAGTAGCACAAATCAGGAGTTTTCTAGGTTTGGCAGGGTATTACAGAAGATTTGTAAAAGGATTTTCCAGCATAGCAGCTCCATTGACTAAATTGACAAGGAAAGATGTTCCTTTTGTCTGGACTGAACAGTGTGAGGCAAATTTTCAAGAGTTAAAGACTAGATTGACTACAGCTCCAGTTCTTACTTTACCTACGGAGACCGGAGGATTTGTAATTTTTACAGATGCTTCAGGTATTGGTTTAGGATGTGTACTCATGCAGGAAGGAAAAGTAGTAGCCTACGGGTCCAGGCAACTGAAAGAGCATGAGAAGAAATACGCTACCCATGATTTGGAACTAGCAGCAGTGGTTATGGCACTGAAGTTATGGAGACACTACTTGTACGGAGAAAAATTCGAGGTTCACTCGGATCACAGGAGTCTTCAATACTTGTTCGGGCAGAAAGATCTGAATATGAGGCAGACCAGATGGATGGAGTACATCAAAGACTTCGATTTCCCGATTAAATATCATCCCGGGAAAGCAAATGTGGTTGTAGATGCATTGAGCAGGAAGGAAGCAACTATCGGATGTTTACAAGTAGAATGGTCTTTGACAGAAGTATTCAGAGATTTAGATATAGAATTTCAGCCTCAGTCTGAGAGGGTGATGATTGCAAACATGCATACTTGGGAACCAGAGATTTTGGATAGAATCAAGAGCAGTCAAGGAGAAGATCCTGAATTAGTCAGGGTAATTGATAATATATCAGACAGACCAGAGTTCAGACTCGTGGAGGGTGTGCTATAATGTCAGGATAGATTGTGTGTTCCGGATGTACATGATTTGAAGAACGAGATTATGGTTGAAGCACACCATTCTCGTTATGCTATCCATCCAGGGAGCACCAAGATGTACCAGAATTTGAAGAACTTCTATTGGTGGAATAACATGAAGAAGGAGATTGCAGGATTTGTCTCAAGATGTCTTGTGTGTCAACAAGTGAAGGCTGAACATCAAAGACCTCCAGGATTACTTCAACCATTGAAGACACCAGAATGGAAATGGGAGCACATTACCATGGACTTCGTTGCAGGATTACCACCTACGAAGGGACATGACAGTATTTGGGTGATTGTCGACAGACTCACCAAGTCAGCTCATTTCATTCCAATGAAGATGAGAGGATCCATGGATATTTTGGCACGCAAGTACATAAATGACATAGTCAGATTACATGGAATTCCAGAGTCTATTGTATCAGACAGAGACACGAGATTTGTGGGTAGATTTTGGGTTAGTTTGCAAGCAGCCTTGGGTACTATATTAAATTTTAGCACTGCGTATCATCCTCAGACCGATGGACAGACTGAGAGAACGAACCAAACTATGGAGGATATGTTGCGGGCATGTGTTCTCGATTTCGGGAAAGACTGGGAGAAGAGTCTTCCTTTGTGCGAGTTTGCCTACAACAACAGCTATCACTCCAGTATCGGGATGGCACCGTTCGAAGCTTTGTATGGACGGAGATGCAGAACCCCGATTTGTTGGGAAGAGATTGGTGTTCGTAGTTTTCATGGACCTTCGATCATCAGTGATACCAGTGAGAAAGTGAAGCAAGTCATTGACAGGCTGAAGATTGCAAGGAACCGCCAGAAGAGTTACGCAGACCTCAAGAGGAGAGATTTAGAGTTCAAGGTTGGAGACAAGGTTTTTCTTAAGGTCTCACCGACTAGAGGGACTATGAGGTTTGGGCAGAAAGGTAAGTTGACTCGGAGATTTATCGGACCTTTTGAAATTGATATGCGCGTGGGAGAAGTGGCTTACAGATTGATTTTACCGCCAGCGTTAGCAGGAGTCCACAGGGTTTTTCATGTTTCCATGTTGAGGAGATATGTACCAGACCCTACCCATGTGCTTCATTATGAGCCTTTAGATGTCCAGCCGGATATTACATTTGTTGAGAGGCCGAAGGAGATCATAGACACCAAGGAGCATGTTTTGAGGACTAGGACTATTCACTGGGTCAAAGTACAGTGGGAGCATCACAGTCCGAACGAAGCAACTTGGGAACTCAGGGATCAGATTAAAGAGAAGTATCCAGAGCTTCTACCAGAGGTGTGTGAGATATTTGGAGGACCAAATAGTCCAAGGGGGGGAGGATGTAACATCCCGACCCTTAACCTATATTAATTATAGCTAATTGCTTGATTAGTTAGTAAGTGTGTTTAGAGTCTTAGCGAGTCGGGTTTGACGTATGAATCGTGTGGGTGAAATCTCACGTGATTCGGAGCACGTTTGGGTATAGTAGGGGGGTGGTTTGCAATTTGGGAAGTTTTCAGGGGCTTAATTGAGATTATGAGTTTTTGTGAATTTGGGTGCATTGGATAGGTCTCATCATTTCATGAACTTTAGTCTTCTATCGCGTTTCGATTCGACGCGAGGAAGAGGCCCAAATAATCACTTAAGTGAATTAAGGACTAAACCCATAATTTTCATACATATCCTATGACTCATCTCAACCCATCCCTTATGACAACACCTCATCACATCCGGATGAGTCATTCCATCCTTCATCTCCATCTCTGCATTCCTACTATTCCCTTCTTCTTCCTCTTCACTGTCTCCTTGCCAAAACCAGCCATAGAGTCTCCATCTTCACAGGCCAAGCTTCACTTCTTCTTCCCCAAGCTCTAAGGAATCTAACCATTCCATTTTCAAGACTTTCCATTAACAAACCATTGAAAGGTAGGCTTCCAAAGATTTTAACCATAGTGAATCTTCTTCTTTTTAGTTAGAAATGGATTAGGGAGACTCACTACTACCCATTGCATTCATTTTGTAGAGTGATTTTGGGATTGAGAAGCTTTTACACCTTTGAGCTCAAAAAGAGAGATTTCCTTAATTCTCTTGATTTTTGGTTTAGCTCATCACTAAGACAAGTTAATCTATATACTTATGCTTTGATATACTGTTTCTTCCTTGAATTGATGATTGATTATGTCTAGATAACCCAATGCTCTAATCTTGACAATTTGAATTGAAAACATGATAAATTGGGTTAATCATCTAATGAATTGAATTGGAAATGAAAATGATAAATTGAGAAGTTTATAGAACCTGAAATGATGTGGGTTTTATTCTCAAAAGACTATGAAAAAGGTTCAGGGATTTTGGGAAACTGAAAGGGACCAAATACACATCAGTTACAGAACTGATGTTCTGTAACTGTGTGTACTCGGTCGACCGGCCCAGGGCTTCGGTCGACCGAAGACACAGGGTCAGGTGCGGACAGTACCTGACCATTTTACTGTTCATCATTTCTGCATATTAATGCAGGTCGACCCGGGCTGTACTAGGTCGACCGGGACAACTGTAGAGGACCTTTTGAGGAACTCTTTTGACCTCTTTTTCTATTGGACTTGTATGGAACATTGGCTACCTTTATGGACTCATTTGACTTGATATGAGGAGTGTTTTGGAGCATGCATTTCTCATTGTTATTCCTATTTTCTCGGTGTTCAACCTATATCAATCTTGAACGGTACGGGACAACGGGATACCCTCTTTTATATCTATGCACGAAGATTGTTTGTTCGGGTATCGCGAACCTTATTCCTTTCGTTGACTGAGTATAGTTGTACGAGACTATGGTAATAACTATTGACCTAAGATTGGATTGTTTATTGCTCTCGACTCTACATAGTACAATTGGGTACTTTCTACATGAAATGTTCATGTTCTATAGATTGCTTTACTTGTTTTGGTTTGGGATCAAATAATGAACTTAGATGATGACCTAGGATTCCCTTGATGTCTTGTTTATCTTGTATATGATTGATAGAAGTGTTGAGATTAGGCGGCTTTAATCGTAAAAGCTTGATGAGGACTACTATGGTATTGATACTTGAATAAGCTTGCTTGATAGTCTTGATCTGATTGATGGAAAGTAGTCTCTCAATTGTTTATGAATCTTGTTCACGCAAGAAAGCCTAGTCTCCTCACTCCTACTTGTCTAGGACTCTTGTGTCAGGCATCACTCAGTTGTCAACGCCCAACACAGGGTGGGGCACCACCTGTGTGAGGACCTTGGTTTGAAAGTCTGCGCAGTACTACTTTTTATATTTTGATGGATTGTACACCATCGGATACATCTTGCATTATTGATCTTGTTTGGCCTTTAGTATCCATCTTGCTTGCTTACTTGTTTGCCGGGTTTTTATCCCGTGTCACTCTACCACAACTCTCATGTTGAGTATGGAGGGTCCTTGTTGAAACTATCCGTGGTGTATTAGCTTGTGTGATTTGCCTATTTGCTAGATTGTTTATGACTCGTATACTATGTATTTCTTATGTCTGAAATGCATATGTTTCTATTGATCTTGTCTCTTGTCTACTCTGATTCGATATGTATATCTTGTTGTCATTTGTATATATATTGCTTGCCAATCATCGTGTTGACGATGTTACTCTTGGTGCATAGGTACCGAACCCTTCTATATCGAGGAAGAGACGACGGAAGAAGTACAGGCGGATCAGTCTGATGACTTCTTAGATTTTAGTACGGACGGCATTGTATAGCCGTACTGACCCCGTACTCGAGAGCCTTCATGCTTATCTTGATAGATTCAACTTTTGTAATTTTGTTTATCTTTTGATTAGGCCTCAGTGTTGATGTGGCCTAATGTTGTAAATAATACTTTTGGTTAAAGTGTTTAAACTCTGAACTTTAATGATGATATTTAGTATGGTTCCAAACTATGTATCTTTAAGATACCATTTGTAATTATTAAGCTTCCGCTATTGATTGTTTGTATTTGAGGAAATGTTTATACCTCACAGCGGTCTTCGATCCAATTGGGACACGATTGGGGCGACTTATGTTGGAAAAAGTTTTAATTAGCCCTAATCTCACGTATAACCCCGGTTTAAATTTTGGGGACGTGACAAGAAGTAGAGGGTGTAGCAGCAGCACGGAGCCAATGAGGGTGTGCAAGAGGGCTGAAGGGAGGAGGAAGAAGAAGAGAAGGAAAGGAAAGAGAAAAGAAAGAAAGAAAAAGGAAAGAAGGGAAGAAGAAGGTGGGGGTCGTGGGTCTGGTTGAAGAAAAGGAGAGGAGGAAAGAAGAAGAAGGTGGGGTCGTGGGTCTGGTTGAAGAAAAGGAGAGGAGGAAAGAAGAGAAGGAAGGAAGAAGAAGTGCAGAGAGAGAGAGTGCGTGTTGTGGTGATGCGCAGGTGGTGGGGTGTGTTGGTGAGTGTGGTGCACAGGGGAGGAGAAGAGATGGAAAAAAGAAATAAAGAGAAAGGAAGATGATGGATGGGGCGCAGGGGCTGTGCAGGTGTGTTAGTGACTGGTGTGCAGGGGAGGACAAAAAAAGGAAAAAAAAGAAAGAAAGAGAAAGGAAGATGATGGATGCGGTGCTGCGAGGAGACGGCATTGGTGGAGGGTACGGCGCTGCATGCAGGAGAGGGATGGAGAGATGGAGGATGATCGAAAGGAGGGTGGAGATGGCCGACGTGGAGATGGAGAGTGGTGGCGATGGCTGCTCTGCTGCGACGGAGATGGATGGGGTGATGAGAGAAAATGCGTGAGGGAGAGGGTGATGGTTGGCTAAGTGTTCTGCGCAGGTGGATGGAGAACGAGAGAGATGGTTGGTTAAGGGGGAGTTCTGTGTAGGGAATGGAGAACGAGAGAGATGGTTGGTCAAGATGGAGATGAAGATCAGAGGAGGTCTGCGCATGGTCGTATGGGAACCGGGAGAAGGGCTTTTAATTAAGGAGAGGGAGATGGTCGAGAGTCTAGAGATCTGGGACTCCAATTCCCAGATCTCGTGGATTCCTTTCCTTTATCCAGATGATGGGCCAAGAGGAGGGCCAGGTCTCGGATTGGGCCAGGTCAGGGTCAGACTTGAAGGGTTTTGGGGCTTAGATTGGGCCAAATGGGTTTAGGCTAAGGTGGTTTGGGACTTGGGCCGGATTTGATGGGCCAGGCCTAATGGGTTGGATTTGAGGTTTGGATCAGGGGTTCGGGGCCCAAAAGGTGGGCCGCGGCGGGGCGTGGTCCGGGCCATTATCACTGAGACCCAAGGTTCGCAGATTTTGATCCGCTCGTCGAATTTTTGAGGTATGAGTACTGTTGAAAATTTCTCAATGAGTAGATCATATTGGTGTATGGGTTTGAGTAATTTGGAGGTCAGGAAAAGACCTGATTTTTTTAAGGGACCCAGGCCTGATTAATTTTGAAGAAAAATCTCAACTTGAGATTTGACCGTTGGATTTTTGAGATCTGAGTACCAGTGGAAATCTCTGGATGAGTAAGTCCCGATGATATATGGGTCATGTCCATTTGAAGATCTAGAAAATATTTGAATTTTTGGGGTGCCCACACATTAAATTTGTGAAAAATGCAAATCTCTTGATCCGACCATTGGATTCTTAAAATCCATATTTCATCAGGAAGCTTACTAAATGTAGATCATCATGGAAGTGAGATCCGACTCGAAACATGAGAATTGGTGAGATCCATAAAAAAAAGGAGGCCTATAATGATGCAACCTTCCTAAATGTGCACGATAATGAAGATTTTAATTTATTTATTCAAAATTGTCCAAATGGGGCAAAATTGGGGCATCGATAATATGAGTATTAAAATTGTCCATAGGGGTGCCAAAATGAGGTGTCTACAGGTTCCCTAAGGAGATCCCTGCTGGCCAAACCCTATAGGGGCTGAACTACGTGTGGCCTTAGGGCATAATTTACTGTGTGATTTTGGGGTATTTAAACATGGGAAATATTCAAGTGAGAACTAGTTCTCACCTATTATATGAGAACTTTTTTACGGGGCCCAACTATCACCCCATCCAAACCTAGTAACCAATAGGGAACCCTTTGATAGTCACATATCTCAAGGATCGACACACATCCGAATGGATTGAACCGTTGGATCGAGGGTTGAATATTTTTTTGAATATGAAGCCATTAAACTTGTGGGCCACGGATGAAGGGGTTAGGGGCATGGGTTTGGGGTCAAACTTGATACTTAGGGTAGTCTCACATAGATCTTTCCATCCCCCCTAGTCCCATCCCCAAATGGGGCCCACAATTGGGCCCTACAAAAAAGTTCTCATATAATATGTGAGAACTAGTTCTCACCTTAATATTATCCTTTAAACATAGGGGCATCCCAGAGTCCAATCGTTTTGGTGGATCCAATTTAGTTGATGCTACTCGATGATGACAACATGATCTACATAGTGCCTGTGTTTAAAGTTATGATGTCACATCCTTTAGATATCACTAGAAATCATCAATTATTATAATATATGAAGACGGCTGATTTCAATTACAGAAATCAGTCGATTGCAGCAAGTTCAATTTTGACCACCCATTGAATTTCCTCCGATTTTATTCTTTATTTCTGTCCGTTATTGGGGAGTGTACATGTTGTGCCAACCTGGTGAAGTTATAGCTGGTGTTACACTGTTATGGCCAACAATGGGGTATTTCTCGCAATCCTTTCTTCCATCTTCTTTTAAGAACACTGAAATAAATAGTCATAAAACCTCTGTAATCCTCATTCCACTTACTCTTAATAAATAGATAAAAAAACTGAAAATCCAAATCATTCCTATTAAAATACCTTAGTTCGTCACTGCGTCCTTGCCCTACCTTCTTCATCTAAAGAGAACATAGACCTCATGGCAATTCATGCCAACCCAAATGGGTGCTTTTGAAAGATAATAAGAACATGATTTTTTTTGGGCATTTTTTTAGGTGCCAACTACCCAGATGTGAGTTTGATTCTAATAGAAGTTGGAAGATATTTTAACTTTGATTTTTATTTTGATGTGGGATTTGTGTTTTTGTTTTTCTTTATGTTTCTTCTAAGATTTTCATATGTTGGGTCTAGATGGGGTGGGCATACAATTTGGCATGCTACCCATCTCTTCTTCACTCCTTAGCTTCGCCAATAACATTCAGAAGGTCATCAGATCGTTCCTCTGAGGTGAAAGATCTTTCTTTGTGAGTAATTATTTGTTGCAGAATGAAAAGCAGCATACGCTTATGCAAGTCCAAACAGCTCTTTCGATAGTTTTGATTTATACAGAAGATAACTCCACAGTCTCAATATGAGATGAAAAATTGATAAATATGCAATATATATACAAACATTTCTGCCATGTCAACTTCACTCATTTCATTTGATAGTTTCATAGATTCTTCTCTTTCAGATGGGGGATAGGCGGATAGCCCTTTTTCTCTTCTTCTAAGGAGATATATGCTTCATGTCTTCATGTTGCCTGGTGTTTTTTAAAATATTATTGGTGGAAATTTACATTCAATACTGATCCATCAAGATTTTCATAAGAAGACCATGATTGTCTTCCATGCATTTCTTTTAGCACTGACTTCCAGTTGTTTATAGATCTTTTGGCTTTGATTATGATGTGGAACTCTTTTTCTGAGTTCACAGGCGTTGGGATTTGAATGGGGGTGGCCATACAATATAATTTGTTGTGCAGCCCACTTGACTCAAAACAGTTTTCAAGGCTCCAAAGAAAGATCTGAATAGAATGCTCCACTTCGAGGCCCACTTAAATTTTTTTAACTTATTTTTGTAGTTCCTATTTTTAGGATTTTAGATAATTAGTATTTGGTTTTCTTCTCTCTCTCATTGTTCTTATGAGTTATTTGAAGTTTTCCCCTCTCCGTGTGCTAATGTGAAAACAAGAGAGATCGAGTGCTATTATGCTTTTGTAATTAACTCACATTCTTAATTTCGTATAAAGACCCGCCTTATGATCAATTCAAGCCCTGTTTGCACACCTAAACTTGGTGAGTCAATTGTTAGCCTTCGTGTGAGTATGATTGGAGTGATGCTTTATACTGAGCATCACATACTGTTTCTCATCCCCCAGGGCGAGGAAAAATGTAATATGTGGAAAGTAGATGTAGCATCCATTAGCCAGTATTTAGTGTGAGTTGGGTCTATGGGTTGGTGTTTCAACTCTTATTTTTTAAGGGTAAGCTTGTGAGGATCGTGCTCTTAAATCCAATTTCCCATCTTTTATTACCCATTAGCACATAGATATATGCATGGTAATGGAAGGCTAGGGTTGTGGAGCACAAGGATCAGGCGAGACCAATTTGATTTATAGCGTTAAAGATGATTTAATTCTCAGTCCTCATCATATGCCTTTGCATTTAGATAAACTAATCCCATATCATAATCATTTAGATTTTTCCTTTTATTTTCTTTTATTTAACTAATCCGACATTATAATCATTTGGATTTTCCTTTCCTTTTCTTTTCCTTTTCTTTTTATTCAATTTTTCTTCACCAAGAAAATAATAGTGCAGGCACTCACCATGGACTGGATAAAAGGGGACTGAATGACACATAAAATAATCATGTTGGCCAAATCTAAATCCGTGTCTAGCATTCAGATGATGAAACCTGAGTGAGAAATAATGTTGGATTGCATCCCTATTACAAGATACTTGTTGGTAGGGTGCTGTACTACTTTTGTTTTAGTACATTGACTCTTTTGCATATGTGACTCAATCTACTTAATCTACCTAATTTAGATTTATGATCTTTCACTCATCAAAACATATGGATGGTTCTCATCTTGATCAAAACATTCTTTTCACTGTCCACTCGACACGGCCATTGTTTTAGTGGCTATGATCATCAAATCAAATAAAAATGTAAATAAATTGATGAAAATCTTAATCAATCAGCAGGGCCCATAAGATGGGTTCCACTGAAATTATAATATAACTAGATAGAGTTGACTACTTACTCTAAACAGTATTTACAAATCCTGCGATTACCTCCTTTTGTTTTGATTAATCATCATTGTTACGATTTACGGAGGAGATATTACCTTCTTACAATAAGCTTCACCCCTCACCATCTCATAAACTATTTGTGCAACTGATCACAACTCACAAGTAGGGGCATTCTAGTTAAAAGAATATAGGTTGGGTCAATAAATTAAGGGATAGTAGTTATGAGAGGTTTGGCTCCAGGCCATTCTCATTCATTCACAGGAAAGGTTGCTTTGTACCAGGACTATGCCGTTATTTTTGTAGTACTTCTATTTGAAAGCTAAAATTAAAGAAGCTAGAAGTTTAAAGAAACTTGAATAGTTCTCAATCAATGGAATAAGTGTTACAAATATTTATATGCCTTGCTTTACTCCTTATCATATGATTTATAATCTGATTCTAGATATCTTGAATTCTATGTCCACATAAGCATGCATTCATGACTAACCGTGGCCTCATGCAATCAATTGCCTGCTTTTATTCATATTTTTGCATGCATGTGGCGTTATAATAAGCGTGTTTATCTATTGAGCGTCTTGATACTCATTATTTCCACGACCCCTTTTTCTCAGATAAGGGCTGTAAAAGGGCCGTGCTGGGGTAAGCCCAAGCCTAGGTTGAGCGAGAGCCGTCGACGGGCCTACAATACTGAAGCCGTTTAGAAGACTGGACAGAGTTTGTGTAAGTAGATGGAACTGATTTTGCATCACTCAAAAGAAGCAGACCACAACTTTGAGAAGGTTGGGAAAAGTTTCTCATATGGTCCTCCTGAGATAACTATAAAATGTTGTGCTATGGATGGAAGACCAACTTCTATGCTTGACAAACCATGGAGCATGTTCAAGAGCTTTCATCCTCTCTGAAACCTCCACAAATTTATGGGATATTTGTCAGTTTCCTATGGTTTCAATAAGGACAAAAACAAGGACCTAAGGAGTGCAGAATGATGGGTTACTAATAAATACATTGAAATGGATATCAAATTTCTGAAGTTGGAGGGAATATAGTTTCTTATTCTCTCCCATATGGGCTATATTCCTTTTCCATTCATCTTTCACCCCTCCAACCCCAGAATCTTGCAGTTAAATGATATGAAAACTTCAAATGTCCCCTTAAGGGATACAAGTCTGCCATGCCCACCATTAAATCAGATGAACTATTGGATAATATCCCATTTTGATCACCCTAGCACTTCTTATCCAAAAGCACTTGCTACCAAAGGTGGGCGTCCTCATTATGCTACGATGTGTTTTCTACGAGGCGTTAGTGCTGCAACAAATTAACTATTTAACACCCCCTTGGACAGGACACTGTCCAAACTTGAAGCACGTGCCCACACAAGATGTAGCATGGGGCTTTTTTTCTTTTCCTTTTGCCCTGTGCGGATTCGAGCTCAAGACGTGTTGCTTTGGTACCATCTCAAGCTTCTAATTTATATACACCCAAAATGCCTAGCATTAGAGTTGTGGTAAATTAACTACTTAACACAATCGGCAGTGGGTTAACTTTTCAGGGAATGGAACTTTCTATAAAAACATTCAAAAAGAAAAAAGGGGGAGTTTCTATAAATGTGAGAAAATTGATGGTCGCTTCCACATCTATATTTGATCCTTCACTTTATATCCCTTACATAAATGCTATCTCCCATGTAAAATCATATGAAAATGAAAACATGTCCCTAAGGGCTACATCCATGCACAGACTGTGAGGCCCTACCCCTTGTGGACCCTAACTTTTGTTTGATTTGTGTTGATTATAATATAAGTTAGCTAATTATACTACTTAGTAGGGATCAGTAAGGGTAGTATAGTATTTTTCTAGTATTTTAGCCTTATTTTATTGGAATTAGTATATTTTTGTATTTTATAGGTTCTATAGGGTGTTTATTGGACTTTTTGGAGTTTGTTAGTTAGTTGGTGGCCCTTACTAGTAATTAGAACTAATAGGAGGGGTTTCCACATGAGAATATTCTAACTTGACCTAAAATGGCTTAAATACACATGTACTTATCTCAATTTAAAACTAATTAAGAAATGGCAGTTTGGACATTTCCTTTACATCACAAAACTATATATACAATCCCTCCCCAACCATTCCAACGAGCCATCTCCCTCTCATTCTCTCATTTCCCTCTCTTTATCTCTTGCTTCCCTCATTTTCCTCCAATTCTCTCATTTTCCCTCCAAGAATTCACTCACTTTCTCTCTCTAAAACCTTAGATCTAAGGTTCCTAGCTAGAAAAAGAAGATCTCTACAAGCTACTGATATTATCTCTCCAAAGGACTTCTATTATCTCCTAGATCTCTCATTTCTCTACAATTCAAGGTAAACCTCTTTCTTTAGCTCAATTTCCAAGTATTTCCCTTTCTCTCTCTAGAATTTCCATTCCTTATTGTAATTCTCTTGCGGATCTGGGATTAGGTGCTATAAATCTCTCTAGATCTGTATTTTGGGGTTGATTGAGATAGAGGTGGCAATCGGGTCGGGTTGTACTAAACGGGTCGGACCCGTTTATTAAATGGGTTACACAAGTCTAACCCGCATCCGACCCGTTTATTAAACGGATCAGAAACCCCTAACCCGCACTCACCACGGGATCAACCCGACCGGACCCGCTTAACCCGCATAACCATTGCGGGTTATACGGGTCAGGTCGACCCGCATAACTCACATCCATCTAGTAAATAAATCGACTCAACTATGGTTCCATGCTTGACCAAAACTGACTTTTAAAATCAAATTTGGTCTAATCTCATATCAACAATCATTTGATGCGCATTACCTTGCTTTCTATTAATAAAAAGCGTGGGGTTGAATTGGTTAAGGTCCATTTTTTTTTAGCCTATGCATTAAAATAATCAAATTCAATTTTAGCTTAAATAAGCGGGCTATGCGGGTCAACCCTAACCCGACCCGCTTAATGGCGGGTCATGAATACTTGACCCGTGACCGACCCGCCTATTAAACGGGTCGGGTTAAGAGGATAATACTCGGGTCGGGTCGGGTCGAGTTGGCTGGTCGGGTCATATTTTGCCACCTCTAGATTGAGAGCATGGAGAGCTTAGAAGCTTAGATTTCTATGTTAGAGCTTGGATTCTCTTATTTCTAGCCTTTTTCATTGCATTTGGAGAAGAGGCAAGTACAATATATTGATTTAGCATAGAATGCATGTCTTTCATTGTTTGATTATGCAATTTCAATTCATGCGGTGATTGATTGTTATATCTATCTCTTTGAGCCTTATTTTCTTAGATTTTGGCCTTGATGGATGGGTTTTTCCCATTTGGGTGATCAATGGCCCAGTTGATGATGGAGTGGTGATGGACGGAGTGGTTTTGATGTTTGGACATGGTTCTGTGATGAATGAACGAGATTGGAGTTGATTTGGATGAAAAGTGGATTGAAGTAGAAAAGTTCCAAAATCCTGAAAATTTGAATTCCTAGTGTACCCAGACGCCACCCCTCAAGGATGTCGATCGAATAGTTGACTGGATACACAGGAAAACCAAAGAGCTAATTGCGAGTTGGAATTTCTCTCAGACTCAGAAATCCAGTGTACCCGATCGATCGCCTTAGCTAGGATATTGACCGGACACACTACAAAAATTCAGAAAAAGGAAGCCTGCCTGACAGGTTTTTGTACAAAAACCTCTGTATACCCGGTCGACACCCAGGCCATGATGTCGACCGGATACACTGAATTGGATGCCGACGACAGTGAAATTCCAGTATTTGCAGTTTTGATCTCCTGGTCTGTTGTGGGGCCCATTGACATTCTAGTTGGACTTCCATTGATGTGCCAATCATGGGTTAAGGGTTGTGATTGACCTTGACTCATGGGGCCACTAAAACAGGGTCTAGTGTATTGATTTGGATGTCGATTCGATCTTTAAGCGTTGTCGAAAATGCTCGTAACTTCAGGAGCACCAAAACACACTTCATTGGCATCTGAAACTTCATTTAGGAATTGAATTGACTGACATGGAGCTGGACTTGAAAAAGGAGCCATTACCTAGGTTGGACCTTTGGTATTTCTCATTGATTGGCATGGTTATGGAGATCTGTTATACTGGATTCATTGTTGTTCACTCTTGTTGTTACTCATTGCTCATACATGTTAATTAAATGGAAATTGGAAGACCTAAACTTATGATTTCTTAGAGGTGACCAGGATTTATGGATTGGAGATCATTGACCCGTGTCTGTGGCTAGGCGGGCCATCATATGGCCTAAGAATGGATGGATGTGATACCTTAGTATGAAGAGGACTGTTATTATAGATTTGTAACCCATTTATGAATGGAAATGGACTGAATATTACTGGACTGAGTATTAATGATGTACTTGGACTCTTTTAGAGTAAGACCATGACATAATGGGTCATGAAAATGGATTAGATAGTGGACTCGGACTCGAACTGTATTTATGGATTGGGCATGTACCATGGACATTGTATGGACATGATAGGACCTTGTTCACGCAAGGCAAGCCTAGACAGACATAGACCTTTACTTGCTCCCTTGAGTCAGCACTAAACATTCACTCGATTGTTATGAGCTTAGCCATTGGACCGATCATCCTTGGTGAGTACTATGGTTAGATGGTTGGAGCTATCATGATGAGCTATGGTTAGACGGCCGGCGGGATCCTGATTTCGGTCTTTTGAGTGTGAGAGTGTTGATATTGTTATTATTATTGGCGGGGCTCGTCATCCCTTGCATTCTACTTTATTTCCCCGCCGTGACTGGTTTATAGTATGGGAGGCCGTGGCATAATATTCTGTGGTGTCCAGCTCGTGTGAATATGTCACATTGCTAGATGGTTAGATTGGATGCCTTTTTATTCCATATTGGTTCTATTTGTTATATCTTGCTCGATTGCCTAGCATTTGTACCTTTATTATCCTTATGATATTATCATCGTCTCTATTCCTTTTGATACATACGTCCTATGTTACTTGTATACTGTGCGTTGGATCTGGAGCATCATTTGGTGCTTAAGAAATATCCTCGAACCCGAGAACGACGTGTTTGTCGAGGCACTATGGTTGCAAACGGGACGATTCTGGATCGGAACGATAGTGGATCCGGACCCGCTTCTAAATAACGGTTCTGGATCTAGTTTTGACTGGGAACCTGTTTTGTTGGTTTTAGACCTGGATTCGGTTCCGAGACCGGGTCCACCTAGAGGACTGAAATCTAGTTCCAGAATTGATTCTAATTTCTCTTTATTCTTCATTTTTCTTAAAATAAGCATATTATTCAACTTATAATAGTGCATCAAATTAACTACATCCAATATTATACATAAAAATGTAAAAAAAAAAGTTGATTTTGAGGTACAATTTGCAATATTAAAGTCTCATGTGCCGGGTCTATGGGTCAGAACCTATATGGACCCGGAACCAGACCCGTTTATCAATCGAAACCTAAATTGGGTTCCGGACGCGAACCCGTTTTTTTTTTTTTTTAATTGGAACCTAAAATAGGTTATAGACCTAGGTTTTTGCGGGTCAAAACTTTTGGGTAATTGGAAAATCGGATACCCATTTATAACCCTATGAGGCACCCTAGGCAGACGAGTACGGATGGGGACCGGCCGATCAAGAGGTCAGAGGATGGAGAGCCGACACCAGGGGCATGAGTGACTCTTCCTTTTTGGGTTTCGAATGACATTTGTAGTGAGTAGGGCGGGTTATTGATTTGATATGTACTTAATTCTATACTTTGAGATTTAGATCAGTACATTTGACACATGTTAGTTAGATACCTTATTGCTTCCACTATTATTTGATATTGTTTCTACTATACTTCTTTATGCTTCCACACTTAACCATTGATTAAGTACATTGTTAAAATGTCTTAAATTGGACCTTACTACGGACTATGATCTTGGGAGTTATCGAATTTTCTGGAAAGTAACGTGCCAAATTCGGGTACCTTGGCGGTAAACTCGGTATTCGAAATTGGGGCATTACACGAACTGTCCAATAAAGACGAATTACAAGCACTATGGATTTAAATTTACCTTAGACAGACCGTAGAAAATTGACAAAACTCCATTGTCTACAGGATTTATATCTCATCCTTTCCATGACAGGAATCACTTACAGGGGAATTTCCGAGCAACTTATCTATATGCTTGAACATATCTGTAGAATACGTATAGAAAATACCCTTAAAACAACCTCTTCTGGTAAGGGACGAGCTTTCCTGACTATAAGGACTCTAACTTTGCTTTTGTTTTTCAAAACATTACAGTCCTACTGAAAGGAGAGAACAAAAAACTCTTATCTTTCTTCTGATTTTGTTTTTGTTTTTCTTCTTTGTTCCCATCTTATGATATATCAAAAATCAGTCTCCAATCTTTTATTTGTCTAATATTTAAAGAACCAATTAGGGCCAAAATTAATAACAAATACCTTTCTTGCATTGCAAAAGTTACCCAATATCATAAATAAATATAAATATATAGAATTTTATAATATCCTCTAGAATCATTTGGTTTCGTTTTGTATTCTATTTTTTCCTTTTAACCTTAGATATTGAATATATTGTTCCAACCTTGTGTTTGCCTCGTAGGATTTACCCGAGCAACATCCTTGTCTGCGATTTATGTTGGGGCTGAATTAGATTGACTCAAGAAAAGCCACCTTTGATCAAAATGACATGTAAATAAAATAACAAGTGCATGTCCAACCGGTCAATCCCTGCAAAAAGGGAAAAAAAGGGTACCTATAATGTTCGTCTTCTTCATTTAAATATCAATTGCCTTTGAAGCTGTTTACAGTAGTTCCCTTATAAAATATCTAGTTACCTCACCAAAAACATTGATGTCTGCATGTGGATAGTACAATAGGTGTGAAAATAGCAATACCTCACAAAATTAATTCAGGAGGATATTGTAGGTGCAGAAAATTACGACCCACAATAAGAGGGTGCCTTACAGGACTTATCCGGGAAGATGATGGTGTCTGGAATGTCTGGATGCCGTCCGATAGCCTGAAAGAGAGTAGCAAACGGTCAGAGGACCCTGGCCTGAGCGGCGCAAGGCTCTCCGATGCCAAAGTCAGTGTATGAACTGGAACGATGGAAGAGAGGGAGAAGAGAGACAGAGTAGGGGCTCTGTGTATAGGATTGTGCGTACCTTGCATGGTGTTTGGGGGTCTATTTATAGAGGTTTGGATCGTATCTTCTCAGAGAATATCTTGGTGTGGGTCCCATGATCTGACTGGGAAGTCATGATCAGCCCACAAAGTAATAAATGCAGTCTAATCCGGCCCACTCAGCATTTAATGCCAGTCGGGTCAGCCCACATTGCATTAAATGCGTGTCTTGTTGGGCCAGATTGTGTTGGGCGCCTTTGGCGGTAGGAGTACCAGCGGATCTTCCCTCGGGCCTTGCCCTGATGTGGCCTCAGCCGCTGGATGCTGCCATGTGGCGATCTGGTGAAGATAGCGGGCGGCTGGATGTCATATCTGTCCCACTAGCTCGTGACCCAATCCCTCCACGTGCCTGATGACGTGGGGGATGAGGGGCCCAAGCAAAGATTCTTTCTTGCTTCGGCAACTGTCCTGGCTTCTTCAGCCGAGGTAGCTTTAGCCGAGGTAGGGTTCTTTACTGAGATGGCATCCGGGGTGGCCTTGCCGAGATGGACTCTTTGCCGAGATGATGCCCGTGGCGGTCCAGTTCGGCGCTTGTGGCCTGGAGATGTTGGATGTCGGCCAAGGCCTCTGTCCTGGTAGCCGGGATGAGATCGGTGCCACGTAGACGGCACGCGGATGGCACGTGAGGATGCTTAAACCCATCTGATGGCTGTGATTAGCTTAATCCTGTAGCTCTGGAAATCTCCCCACACAATTGCCCCCTAGCTTCCGAGCTCGCGTAGAACGTCAGTGCCGTGAGGTCGGGAGCTATGAGCCGGGTCTATCTGGGGGAGAGCCTCTTTCGGCCCTGACTCGCTGTCGCTTTGGGTGTTCGAGGTGGACTCGCTGTCGCTTTGGATGATCGAGGTGATAAATGGCGTCCCCTATTCAATGCTGAAGACAGTTCGACGGCTCCACGTGTCGTCTCCTGGCTGGTTGTCTGTCTCTTCGAGGTCGTACACGCCGTCTCGTCAGGGGCGCAATCAATTTTTGAAATGATTTGCGCGCCGCTTCAGGGAGGCGTAATAAATTTTCGAAATGATTCGCGCGAAATCCAAGGGGGCGCCCCTTGGCACGCCCGATTTAGGGTTTCTGTAAAGGGGGGCCTCTCTGCTATACATAGGACAGTTGGGGTCTGCTCTATTCTTCGTTTGCGATTCTGAATCAGAGGCGAGCGTCAAAGGTGGGCAAGCTACTGTCGAGGGAGCTCCATCTGAGGAGTGGTGCGCTGCTGAAGTTGGGTCTCTTTGCTGTCCAGCATCTTCGTTCTGCTTCCGTAAGTTCTTCCTGCTCTGCTTCTTCTGCGGGTTTCTCTGTTTTTAGATTGGGATAGGAATGGGGATTTACAGCCACTGGTTAGAGAGCGAGGCAGCGATCGAGGGCTTTAGGTCAGCCTTTAGGATCCCTGCTAATGTCCAAGTCAGGGGTGCTGAACCCCGTGGCTACAACCCTCGCGACTTTTCGGGAGGTTGGATGCCTTTTCCGCTGGTGGCTGTGATAGAAGGCGGGGTTCGATTTCCACTTCACCCACTCCTTAGGAGATGCCTTAGTCAGTGGTGTCTCTGCCCCTGCCAACTGCTGCCGAATGCCTTCAAGATCGTGATGGGCACGGTCAAGTTGAATGAGGTCCTGGGCACCGACTTCGGCGTCTTCGATCTTGAGGATGTCTATGACATATGCAGGTCCGGAGATTCTTATTATCTCCGGGCTAAGCCAGGCCGGGACGGCTTCATCAGATACTTGGAGGATTCGAGCAAGTATGCTGGAGACGATCTGCTGTACGTCTCGGGGAACTGGGAGTTTGGGGAGGCCGACACCGATAGAGGCTACCAGGTCCCTCGCCACTTCGGTACCATTCCAAGTAAACGCCTTTCGTTTCTTTTCTTTTTTCATAAGTTTCTTTTTGTTCTGCCGTACTTATGCTTCTGATTGCTGCAGCTTTGAAGGAGAGGAAACGGGCTGCCAGATACATCTGGAAGAGGAACGAGGCCTGGCTCCGTCTGGTGAAGCGATACAGCGGTCACGACGGCAGGGCGGCTTGGTCGCTGCTAGAGTATAAGCCGAAGTACCGCGGGTATCTGAGGGGCACCGTAGAGCCGATCCAGAGTGGAGGTGCCGGATCCGGGGTTGGTCAGGAGGAAGCCGCTCCGGAGGTCGCAGAGCCCTCGCGGGCGTCGTCTGAAGTTAGGGCAGCGTCTGGAATCCTAGCTTCCTTAGCGGGATCGAGACTTCCCCAGGTCTCAGGAAGGGAATCGAGTCAATCTGCCCGATCTCCCTCGCCAGGATCCGAGATGAGGCACACCAGGCGCTTGTCCTTCGAGGATCTCGAGGCCTTGGCGCTTGGAGTGGAGGACGCCCGAGCCCCCCAGGAGCCGGTAGATTCTCCGAGGCATCCGTCCCCGAGGGCTCGGGTGGCTTCTCCTGCAGAGGTGGCGGAGGTTCACGCGCCCCCTAGCCCTGTTGATCCAGGGGTACGCCTGCCCCCGGCTGAGGTTGAGCAGGAGGAAACTCGGCCGCTGAAGATGGCGAGGACCGACGCGGGCCCTAGCTCGGCTGCTGCCTCGTTGCCCCAGGGGCCGCCGTTATGGGAGCCGAGCTTCATGCTTGGGCCGGGGAGGCCGATGACGATGGAGGATTGCATTCTTCACAAGATCGAACCCCAGGTCCTGGAGACTCTAGGGCGAGCCTGCGCCCTTCCCCGGGACATGGAGCGGCTGGACAAGTATGGCGATCAGAAGCTGATCCTGTCGATGTTGCAGTCCAACTTCGCGGTAAGTCTTCATTTCGCTTCGTCGAACCAGCGATTTAGCATCTGATGCTCTTTGGATCTAACATAGACACCTTATTTCTTTGACAGGCGGCACAGAAGTCCATGGCCGTTGCTGAACGGATTTGCAGGTATAGCACGGACACTGCCGAGCTGACCGTGGAGAAGAACGGCCTGCAGGAGTCCCTGGACGCTGTGAGCCAGAAGTTGGCCAAGGTAGAAGAGGAGTACGCGGCGAAGCTCGAGCAGGCGAGGGAGGAAGCCGAGGCGGAGCGGACCAAGGTGGCCGAGCTCGAGGTCTCCATTTCGAAGATGGGAGACGATTACGCGGCCCTGCTTCAAGCCGAGGCCAAGAGGGCGGATGAAGCCGAGGCGAAGCTTGAATCCGAGTCCAAGAGGGCGGATGAAGCTGAGGCGAAGCTCGAGTCCGAATGCGATGCTGCGTTCGAGGATGCCAAAGTGCAGGTCACCGCCCACTACAAGGAAAAGGTTCTTGTGGTGAGGGATAAGGCTTGGGCGAAAGGGTGGCTCGCCGGCCTGAAAGAGGTCGGGGTCTCGGAGGGCCACCGCTCCTTTCGGGAGCCGCCTCCGTACCCGCTTCCGGTGCCGAACTCTGCCCGTCCATCCGGCGAAGCCTCTGACGCCGCAGCCCGTGCAACTGACCGGTCATGACCTCGGGACTTCGGGACCTCGGGATTTTTGCCCTTTTGCTTTGTACTTTGTAATTTTCTTCAATTTGTATTTGCTGGACAATGTAATGATTGAAACTTCCAATACAAATGAAGGTTTTTTGAAATACTCGTGCTTTTCTTTTTTAAGCTTGAGTTCTTCGATTGCTTGAGTTTGGTAGACAGCTCCCTTAGGTGATCTTTTTTGGTATTTGCGCCGATCCTCCGTATGTTAGGTGATCTTCATTGGTATTCGCGCTGATCTTCCGTATCTTAGGTGATCTTCATTGGTATTCGCGCTGATCCTCCGTATCTTAGGTGATCTTGAATAGCAATGAACATGATGGCGTGGCAGACGAGGGAGTCTGACGGGTGTCTCCACGTGGCGCCATAGGGTTCGCTGGTCAATAGTCGCGCCTTCCCAACAACGCGTGGGAGACTTCGCCCCATAACTCCTTTTGGAGACTGAGCCTTCTTCCACCCTATAAATAGGGGGAACAGGCTTGCCATGGGAGAAGGAAGGAACATAGGAACCATGTCTGGGAGGTGCCTGAGATTACTTGATCCGGGGGAAATCCCTGCGCCGCTGGACGGCTGCCCCCGAGGGGGGAAGGCTGTCGTGGCCTGCGCGCTCTCTGAAGGGACTCCCCGTGGGCCGCGCGCTCTCTGAACGCGGGTCCATGGCCACTGGCCCTTGGCCAGACAGAGTGAGGATGCGCTGCGAGGGGATGGTGGCGCATTCTCGTCCAACACGACCCTGTGCGCCCGTCGTACGGCAGGCGGGTTGGAGCTCTGCTGGTCCGAGAGGTTTCTTCTGGCTTGGCTGGTCCCACTGGCCGCCGAGGGTGTTGCAGGGTCCAGTGAGGTTCAGGATCGCTCAGAACCTCCAGGTGGCGATCCGGCGTCCTCGAGCCTTCTGCCTGAAGAGTCAGTGAAGATCAGAGTCTCCTAGCCTCTCTCCATTTTCTGTTTTTAGAGGACTGTGGTCCTCCTTTCTGTATTCTGCTTTCTGCTATGTATTTCTTGTAACGAAGCAGTTTGCAATGAATGAAAAGGCATTTTCTGATTACCCAAGCTGTGTACAGTGCTTTTGAGTTCTTTTTCTCATTTCTTTGCGCTGTTCTGGAATGCTTGGATTTGTGTTTGAGTGCTGGCACTGACCTCGGCCGAAAGGGCTGGCTTTGGCCGAGACGAGATGCATTGTGCCGAGATGGACCCATTCCGTTGGCCTTGGCTCGGCGAAAGTGAGTCCGGCGATGGCCTTCTGAGGGGTGTATGAACCCGGACTTTAGGAAACTGTCCTTGGCCGGACTGCCTTGAGGGGTTTATGAACCCAGACTTTAGGAAAGGCTGAGTGTAGGAACTGCAGGCCTTTTCCAAGGCATAGAGCCTGTGTGCCCTAAGACACGGAATTTTAGGAAAGGCTGAGTGTATGAACTCGAAGCCGTTTCCAAGGCGTGGAGCCTGTGTGCCCTGAGACACGGAATTTTAGGAAAGGCTGAGTGTATGAACTCGAAGCCGTTTCCAAGGCGTGGAGCCTGTGTGCCATGAGACACGGAATTTTAGGAAAGGCTGAGTGTATGAACTCGAAGCCGTTTCCAAGGCGTGGAGCCTGTGTGCCCTGAGACACGGAATTTTAGGAAAGGCTGAGTGTATGAACTCGAAGCCGTTTCCAAGGCGTGGAGCCTGTGTGCCCTGAGACACGGAATTTTAGGAAAGGCTGAGTGTATGAACTCGAAGCCGTTTCCAAGGCGTGGAGCCTGTGTGCCCTGAGACACGGAATTTAGGAAAGGCTGAGTGTATGAACTCGAAGCCGTTTCCAAGGCGTGGAGCCTGTGTGCCCTGAGACAACGGAATTTTAGGAAGGCTGTGTATGAACTCGAAGCCGTTCCAAGGCGTGGAGCCTGTGTGCCCTGAGACACGGAATTTTAGGAAAGGCTGAGTGTATGAACTCGAAGCCGTTTCCAAGGCGTGGAGCCTGTGTGCCCTGAGACACGGAATTTTAGGAAAGGCTGAGTGTATGAACTCGAAGCCGTTTCCAAGGCGTGGAGCCTGTGTGCCCTGAGACACGGAATTTTAGGAAAGGCTGTGTATGAACTCGAAGCCGTTTCCAAGGCGTGGAGCCTGTGTCGCCGGAGTCGACCAGAGAGATAGATTGATGACAAGGCAAAAGCTGCTTTTTATTGATTCTGAAGTTCATTACATCTTTAGAAATAGAATTTCTTCAAGTGGGATGCATTCCACGGTCTCGGCAATGGCTTGCCATCCAAGTCTTCGAGCTTGTAGGCTGACTTTCCTGCCAGTGAAACTACCCTGAACGGGCCGTGCCAGTTCGGGGCAAGCTTCCCCTCATTTGGTTCTCTGTCAGCTGGCAGGGTCTTCTTTAAAACGAGCTCTCCCGTGGTGAACCTTCTTTCCTTGACATTCTGATTGTACGCCCTGGCTAACCGTTGCTGATAGTCGGTTAGTCTCAGGGCTGCTGCTTCTCGTCGTTCGTCCGCCAGCTCCAGCTCCATTGCCAGGTTCGTCTCATTCCGACCTTGGTCGACCAGCTCTGACCTCAGGGTAGGAAGGCCGATTTCCAGGGGAATGACAGCCTCCATCCCGTAGGCCAGAGAGAATGGTGTCGCTGAGGTGGACCTCCTTGGAGTTGTTCTGTACGCCCACAGCACGCTCGGAAGCTCTTCTGTCCATCTGCCCTTTGCCTTGTCCAGTCGCTTCTTCAGGCCGTCCAGGATCACTTTGTTGGAGATTTCTGCCTGGCCATTACTCTGTGGATATGCCGGGGTGGAGTAATGGTTTCTGATGCCATGCTCTTGGCAGAAATCTCTGAAGGATTTAGAATCGAACTGAGTCCCGTTATCTGAAATCAGGGTCCGGGGGATGCCGAACCTCGTGAGGATGTTTTTCCAGACGAAGTTCCTGGAGTCCCTGTCCGTGATGGAAGACAACGGTTCAGCCTCTATCCACTTGGTGAAGTAGTCCGTAGCCACTATCAGCCATCTTTTGTTCCCTGGAGCTCGGTGAAGAGGCCCCACAATGTCCAGGCCCCATTGAGCGAAGGGCCATGGACTGGAGAGGGGGTTCAGATCCTGTGCTGGCTGATGGAGTGAGTGGGAGAACTTCTGGCATTTCTCGCATTTTCTGGCGTAGACTTGGGCGTCCTTCTGCATGTAGGGCCACCAGTAACCCTGGCTGATTGCTCTGTAGGCCAACGACCGACCTCCTATATGGCTGCCGCAGATTCCTTCATGGATCTCGTACAGGAAGTCGTCCACCTTGGACGGGTGGACGCATTGGAGGTACGGGCCTGTGAAGGACTTCCTGTAGAGTTTGCCTTCTGGAGAGAGCCAAAAGCGGGCTGCTTTGAGCCTGATCTTGTGGGCTTCAGTCTTGTCCTCGGGGAGCTGGTCATCCTTCAGGTAGGCAACGATTGGATCCATCCAGCTGGGGCCGAGGTCAGCACAGAGGACAAGCCGAGATGACTGGAGTTCTAGACTTGACCTTGATACTGACCCGACCTCGATGGTCCTCTTCTTTCCTGCTTCGACAGCGGAGGCCAGGTTCGCAAGCGCATCTGCGTGCGTGTTGGTATCTCGGGAGATTTGCCTGACCTCGGCTTTCTGGAATTGGGAGAGTAGCTTTTTCGCAAGGGCCAAGTAGGCCGCCATCCTGTCGTCCCTGGCTTGGTAGTCTCCAGCGAGCTGGCTAGTTACCAGTTGAGAGTCGCTGAAGATCTCCAGATGCTGGGCTCCGAGGATTCGGGCGCTGTTCAACCCTGCAATCATTGCTTCGTACTCTGCCTCATTGTTCGTTGCCTTGAAGTCCAAGGTGAAGGCTTGCTCTATGACCAGTCCTTCTGGCGATTGGAGAACTATGCCGGCGCCAGCTCTCTTGGAGGTGGACGATCCGTCGACAAAGATCCTCCATGCCGAGGTGGGAGACTGCTGGACTTCTGTTTGTACTGGCTCTTGCCCTGTGCCCCCCAGTGCTGTGCCGAGCTGGGTCGGAGCCGGGTTGGGGCAGGCGAATTCGACTATGAAGTCTGCCAGAATCTGGGCTTTGATCGCAGTTCGGGGACGGTACTGTATGTCATACTGCCCCAATTCAACTGCCCACTTGGATATGCGCCCTGAAAAGTCAGCTTTTTTGAACAACGAACGGAGTGGGTGCTCCGTTATCACCACAATAGTGTGGGATTGAAAATAATGGGAGAGCTTGCGGGAGGCGGTGACAAGAGCCAACGCAAGCTTCTCCAACAATAGGTACCTGGTCTCGGCATCGAGCAGGGTTTTGCTCGTGTAATAGATCGGCTTTTGAACTCCCTCATCTTCCCTGATGAGGACGGAGCTCACTGCGTGATCCGAGACCGCTAGGTATAAATACAGAATCTCCCCCCGAGTTGGGGTGGAGAGTAATGGGGGTGACATCAAATAAGTTTTGAGTGCGGCCAATGCCTGGTCGCACTCGGGGGTCCATTGGAACTTCAAATTTTTCCTCAAAAGCTGGAAAAAAGGCCTGCACTTATCTGATGAGCGGCTGATGAAGCGATTGAGTGCGGCGGCCATTCCCGTAAGCTTTTGAACTTCCTTTGTGGTGGAGGGACTCTGGATGTCCTGGATGGCAGTGATCTGGTCTGGATTGGCCTCTATCCCCCTCCGCGTCACCAAGCTGCCGAGAAACTTGCCAGAGGCTACGCCGAAGGCGCACTTGGAAGCGTTGAGCTTGAGCTTGTAGGCGCGAAGGATGTCAAAGACTTGGCCGAGATCTACCAGGTGGTCGCTGGAGCGCACAGATTTGACGACCATGTCGTCGATATACACCTCCACCGTTCGGCCGAGCTGGGCCTGGAACATCTTTGTGACGAGGCGCTGATAGGTCGCCCCCGCGTTCTTCAGCCCGAAGGGCATTACTTTATAGCAGTAAGTGCCGCGGGGGGTGATGAATGATGTTTTCTCCTCGTCGGGCTCGTAGAGAGGGATCTGATGATAGCCTCGGTAGGCGTCGAGGAAGCTCATTCGGTCGTGACCGGCGGTGGCGTCAATCAGTTGGTCAATCTTCGGGAGGGGGAAACTGTCCTTAGGGCAAGCCCTGTTCAGGTCGGTGAAGTCTACGCACACCCTCCACTTCCCAGTTTTCTTCTTGACGACCACCGTGTTGGCCAGCCATACCGGGTACTGGACTTCCCGGATGGCCCCTGCTTCCAGCAGGTTGTCGACCTCTTCTACGACCGCATCTGTCTGCTGCAGCCCGGTTCTGCGGGCCCTCTGCACCACTGGCCTGTGGTTGGGGTCGACGTTGAGCTTGTGGCACATGACCTCAGGGTCGACCCCGGGCATCTCACTTGGGCTCCAAGCGAAGACGTCCACATTCTGCATCAAGAACCGAGAGAGTTCGGCCCTTTCTTCGTCCGACAGCTGGGTGCCGATCAGGAAGAAACGGTCTGGGTCTGTCGGGTCTAGCCTGACCTCGGCCAGGTCCTCGATGCTTTTCTTCTCAGGGTCCCTGCCGATCTCATCGAGGCCCTTCTCGAATTCGGCCAGGTTGACGCGCTCTGGCTTCTTTACTGCTGGGACGGCGGCCAGCATGCATTGCCTGGCCTGCTGCTGGTCTCCCTGTACTGTGACTACTTCCATCTTACCTTCCTCGTTCTCATGGACGAACTTCAGCTTTTGGTGGAAGGAAGAAGGAACTGCCTCTAGCTTGTGGAGCCACGTTCTGCCCAGAATGACATTGTAGGGAGAAGGGGCGTCCACAACCAGAAAGTCGGCTGTCACGGAGGCTCCACCAACGTGGGTTTCCAAGGTGATTCTACCCTTGGGGTAGACTGGTGTGGCGGACAACCCTAGCAGAGGTGCACGGACCTCCGTGAGGTCTGCTTCGGAGAGTTTCATCCGTTTGAAGCAGTCGTAGTAGAGGACCTCGGAGGAGCTGCCGGAGTCGACGATGATCCTCTTTACGGTGAAGTCTCTCAACTTCATGGTGAGGAGCAGGGGGTCGTTGTGAGGGACCTGGACTCCCTCTAGATCTCGATCCGAGAACGAGATGGCTGGTTTGTCGCGGCGGGCTTTCTTGGATGCCGGGGCGAGGTCGGCTTTCATCACTTCTTTCTCATGCGAAGCCCGCCTGGCTTCGGCACGGGTTTGAGAGCTTCCCCGGGACGAGGAAGCGGGAGCCGAGGACGCCAGATGGATCACGTTGATGATCTTCTCTGAGTCCTCGCTGTCTGGAGCCGGGGCCGTGCTCTGGTGAACCCGGCCCTCACTGCTGCCGGCATCACCCTCCTTGATGAACTCTGGAATGTGGCCCTCTTTGGCCAGCTTCTCCAGATACCACTGCAAAGTCCTGCATTCTTCAGTCTTGTGCCCGTTGCCCTTATGGAAGGCGCAGTGGAGCTTGCTCCGGGAGCCTTCGCTAGGTTCATACTTCATGGGCGGAGGATACTTGAAGAACGGCTTGGATTTGATCTTGGCCAGGATGCGGTATATCGGCTCCTTGAAGACGACATTGACGCTCTGACTGGCGTTGGAGGGAGGTCTGGGCTTCCAATTGCCCCCAGACATGGACGACGAAGGCTTCGCCGAGCTGGAGGCCCAGTCCCGCTTGGACTCCTGCTTCTGGGAGGGCCTCCCGCCTCTTTGCCGAGGCTGGCTATTCTTCTGTTCGGGCTCTGGATGCCCGTCCTGATCCTTAGCTCGGATCTCGTCTTCCTCCCGGGCGATAAAGCGCTTCACCCGGGACATCAACTCTGACATGGATTCTGGGGTGTCCCCGGCTAAGTCCTTCCGCAAGTCGCTGCCGGGGATCAGGGCGTGCTGGAAGGCGTAGATGGCTATCCCCTCCCTTGCGCCCTCGATCTGGCTGTAGACCGCCCAGAATCGGTGGGTGAACTTGGCGAGAGTCTCGCCCTGCTTCATTCTGAGGGCGATGAGGTCCCCTTCTTTCTTGGGGACGACGGTGTAAGCCTGGAACTTCTTCAGGAAGGAGAGCTGGAGCTCCTTCCAACTGGAGACTGACTGCTCTGGTAGAGAGCAGAACCACTTCAGGGGGAGGTCACCCAAACTGGAGGAGAAGATTTTGCAGTTCAGGTGACCCTCGTTTCCCCAGATGGACATCTTCTAGGAGAAGTGTCGGAGGTGTGCAGATGGATCGGACAGTCCGTCGTAGGGGACGAACCGCGGGACGGAGAACCTCCTGGGCAAGGGGGTGCGCTCGATCTCCTTCGTGAAGGGAGAGCCCCCGAGATCAGTATGACCGCAGAGTTGTTTCTGGTCCCGCAAGTCGAACCACTCCTGCTCGTCGTCCTCCTCTGGAGTCTGAACTCTGGACTTTCGCTTGGGGTGGTTCGGACTGTGATGGCTATGAGTTCGGCCATCGCGACTATGGTGACTCCGGCTGTTGCTCGAGCCTTCGTCACGAATCTGGCCCCGTTTCTGGTCCAGATGATGCCTGAGGTCCTCACGAGGAGGCTGGGCTGCCTTGCTGGGAGCGCCCTTCTTTTTCCCCTGAGGCTCAGAGACCGGCCTCAAGGAGGCAGCTTGTGCCGCCTTCAACTGCTGTTGGACCCGCTGGAGCTCTTGAACTAGCTGCTCCTGCTTCTGGAGAAGAGCGTCTTGCGCTGCGACGTCTCCTTCAGCTGCGACAGCTTTATCTTTGCGGGGACGTTCGTGTCGATGTTCGTCGCGCCTGGGTGGCACGGTTTCGTCTGCTGAGAGCGAGGCCTCGACTCCCTCCTCGAATGGGATCTCGACGAAGAGGTGGGAGCCCAGACGACCCTCGCCTGCGGATGTGCCTTGGATCGTTCGGGACCGTCCCTGAGGAGGGACTTCCGTTGGCGGTGGTGGCAACTCGAGCAATGCTCTTGAGGATTCTACCCCCTTCTTAGCTTTCGGAGGCATGGCTTCTGGGAGATTGAGGTTTAGAAAGATTGGGAAGGTTTTGAGAGGTTTGGATGGCTGGGATATTTCTTTCCCACAGACGGCGCCAATTGTAGGTGCAGAAAATTACGACCCACAATAAGAGGGTGCCTTACAGGACTTATCCGGGAAGATGATGGTGTCTGGAATGTCTGGATGCCGTCCGATAGCCTGAAAGAGAGTAGCAAACGGTCAGAGGACCCTGGCCTGAGCGGCGCAAGGCTCTCCGATGCCAAAGTCAGTGTATGAACTGGAACGATGGAAGAGAGGGAGAAGAGAGACAGAGTAGGGGCTCTGTGTATAGGATTGTGCGTACCTTGCATGGTGTTTGGGGGTCTATTTATAGAGGTTTGGATCGTATCTTCTCAGAGAATATCTTGGTGTGGGTCCCATGATCTGACTGGGAAGTCATGATCAGCCCACAAAGTAATAAATGCAGTCTAATCCGGCCCACTCAGCATTTAATGCCAGTCGGGTCAGCCCACATTGCATTAAATGCGTGTCTTGTTGGGCCAGATTGTGTTGGGCGCCTTTGGCGGTAGGAGTACCAGCGGATCTTCCCTCGGGCCTTGCCCTGATGTGGCCTCAGCCGCTGGATGCTGCCATGTGGCGATCTGGTGAAGATAGCGGGCGGCTGGATGTCATATCTGTCCCACTAGCTCGTGACCCAATCCCTCCACGTGCCTGATGACGTGGGGGATGAGGGGCCCAAGCAAAGATTCTTTCTTGCTTCGGCAACTGTCCTGGCTTCTTCAGCCGAGGTAGCTTTAGCCGAGGTAGGGTTCTTTACTGAGATGGCATCCGGGGTGGCCTTGCCGAGATGGACTCTTTGCCGAGATGATGCCCGTGGCGGTCCAGTTCGGCGCTTGTGGCCTGGAGATGTTGGATGTCGGCCAAGGCCTCTGTCCTGGTAGCCGGGATGAGATCGGTGCCACGTAGACGGCACGCGGATGGCACGTGAGGATGCTTAAACCCATCTGATGGCTGTGATTAGCTTAATCCTGTAGCTCTGGAAATCTCCCCACACAGATATTATCCTTATAAGATTAAAAAACTCTTTTTTGTTTATTTATTGTTCCTAAAACTTATAAAAAGAAAGCCTTACTTGATCAATGAAACTTCATGGGCAACCAAAACCAACCATGCAAGAATAGCCACATGCACTCCACCAGTGCGAATAATCTTTAGGCTTCTATGTTGTCCGACACTCTAGCTTTTCACATTTCAGCACTCAATTTGATAAATAGGACCAATGTTCTGATTCAACAAATAACATGAAAATAACACTTGATGAAAATTTTCTCACCCCTCTTATCTCCTCCAAATAAATGCACACTTAATAGATGAACAAACACGGATAAATTAGTAAATTATCAAGTATATGGATGTACACATCTATATAGATTATATGATGCATGTTGACACATTCATTTATCAAATAAAGTGAAGATATTATATTAAATAAAGTGATACATACTTTATTAAACCCAGCAAAGTCTTTTAAGCTGGTTTGGACTTTGGACCCCTATAACAGTGTATTGAAGGTTTACAGTTCAATGTTGATAGTGCTACCTTTGGTTATCAGCGCTAGCTGGAATTTGGGGAGTGCGAATGATGGTAAGGGGAGGTATGCCATCTTAATTGGGACCAGTAGGATTCTATTTTGTGTCAGATACTTTGGTAAAATGATGTCGGAAAAAAAGTACTACAGCCATGGTTGGGATATCTCATATTATGGTCTTGATGGAGAGTTGTTCTTCTTAGCATCTTTTTTTAGTTGGTTGTAACTATAGAAATTGGGATCTCTCTCTCTCTCTCTCTCTCTCTCTCTCTCTCTCTCTCTCTCTCTCTCTCTCTCTCAACAATATGCTTTTGTTTAGCATTTTTGTTTCTTTTATGAACATTCTCTCATCTTAGTGAAAATCATATTACTGATAAAAAGTTGAAGGGCTACAAATACAAGGAACTAGAAGGAGAAACCAATAAAGGCCTCGTATGAAGTTGTGAGGAAAGTACATGCTAAACTCTGGAGTTCTAGAAAACATGGCTTTATATCATTACCATCACCATCATCATGATAAAAAAATTCATATTTCTGTCGAAGTAGAACTCACAAGGATGACCCAGATGGAAGGAATAAGGCTTCAATTATGATTGTATGCTTGACAGCTTGAGAATGATAAGAACAAAAATAAAATATGAGAAAAATCAAGAAAAAATTTGACAGCATGGAAATGAAATTCCATGGAAACGCCTCCACACATTTAATTAATTTTTATGAAATTTAATTAATTGGGCAACTCATATAATTGACGCATCGTGGGAAATGGAGAATAGCCAATGGGCTAATCTCCAAGCCAAAGGCTTAAGGATAGGGATCCATGGGATCCAAAACATCTTGGTCTCACACCAAAGACACATGACCGAGAGAAAACTCAGTAGAAAAGTTTATTCAATAGAACTTATCGCTAAGAAGGGATTGGAATCTTTTATATAAATTCATACTCTAACCTATTATTGGAAACAAATCAATTTAAATAAACACTAATGCAGACTTTCTATTTAAATTCACATATTTCTCTAACTATCAGCTAATACTAAAATTAAGTAGAGACTTATGTTTCATGATTGTGGAAGTCTTCTCTTGATGGGCTACTAGTAGGTGATAAGTGTCAAATATTACATATTTTTCCCCACATTAGTCCGGGTTTTATCAGCATCTCATATGCATATCATTTGCTTTACACAGAGATTTTATCATTCTATCAAATTAAACGGATTATCGGATTTCATACATAAATCCAATTATTTATAGCGCATTTTTATGTAATTTCTCTTGTGTAGGTGGACCCCGCGACTACCTCAATTACGTTCTGGCTAGTGTCCCGAGGCATCAAGAAGATATTTCAATAAAGAAGTTACATGAAGAAATCTTGGTGAAGTGTTGAAGAAGTCCAAAATAAGAGGATAACACTTTAAGGATAAAAGAAATCATTTTCTAACACAAAAGAGTTGTTGGTGTATTGGTTAGAACTTAGGTTCCTATGAAATAGGTTATGGGTTCTAATCCCAATAATTATATATTTTTTTATTTCACATAGAAGATATTTCATCCAACTCTAACCTCTTTACGGATCAAAGCTTGCCATAACACAAATCTATGTGAAGGGATATGAGCCAATCAAAAGCCTCCAAAATGAAGGACCACAAAAAGCAAAAAGCACATATGCTTCCATGGTAGAATCAGCTATACAGGATTGCTTGACACTTCTCCATGATATAGCCCCTCCTGACAAAATAAAGACGTACCCTGAGGTAGACTTTCTGGCATCTGATGATATAGCCCCTCCTGACAAAATAAAGACGTACCCTGAGGTAGACTTTCTGGCATCTCTATCAGATTGGAAATCAGAGTCTGTATATGCTAATGGCGTCAGATCATCTGCTCGAAAGGTTAGCATATAATCTTTCGTTCTCCGAAGATACTTGAATATATGCTTAACAGTTGTCCAATGCATAGGTCTGGGGTTTGACTGATATCTGCTGACCATGCCAACGGCAAAGCAAATATCTGGTCTAGTGCATAACATAGCATACATGAGGCTTCCAACAGCGGATGCATATGGAATTCTCCTCATGCTCTCTATCTCTTCAGATGTCTTTGGACATTGATCTCGGGACAGTGGTACTCCATGTCTAGAAGGTAGGAGGCCCTTCTTGGAGTCATGTATGTTAAACTTGACCAATATCTTCTCAATGTAAGAAGATTGGGATAGGGCTAACATCTTATTCTTGCGATCACGCAAAAGCTTGATCCCTAAGATATAGCTGGCCTCACCCAAATCCTTCATCTGAAATTGAGAGGATAACCAAACATTTATGGATGACAATAAACCTACATCATTTCCTATGAGTAATATGTCATCTACATACAGAACCAAAAATGCAACTGCTTTCCCTTTTCCCTTTTTATACACACACGGTTCATCAATGTTTTGATCAAAGCCAAAAGATTTGACTGCCTGATTAAACTTGATGTTCCATGCTCTAGATGCTTGCTTAAGTCCATAAATGGACTTCTTAAGTTTACAAACCATGTTATCTTGGCCACCAGCAATGAAACCCTCCGGTTGCATCATATAGATGCATTCGTCAAGACTTCCATTAAGAAAAGCTGTCTTGACATCCATCTGCCATATCTCATAGTCATAATGACATGCGATGGCCAAGAGAATCCTTATGGACTTAAGCATAGCCACTGGTGAAAAGGTTTCCACATAATCGATACCCTCTTTCTGAGTATATCCTTTCGCCACCAGTCTTGCTTTGAAGGTTTCCACCTTCCCATCCACTCCTCTCTTCCTCTTGTAGATCCACTTGCACCCTATGGGTTTAATCCCTTCAGGTGCATCTACAAGTTCCCAGACTTGATTGGAATACAAAGAATCCATTTCAGATTTCATCGCTTGTTGCCACATGTCAGCATCTATATCCGTTACTGCTTCATCATAACTAGTAGGATCCTCAACCAGATCTTCAGAGTCTGTCTTAAAAAACACTCCTAGATATCTTTCTGGCTGTCTAGAAATTCTCCCACTACGACGAGGCTCCAGAGTGTTAGAAGGAATATCTTGTTCATCTACTGCCTCAGGATCTGGTACAGATGTTATAGGAGATCCCGGAAGAATCTCCTCAAGGGTTTCTTTACAACTAAGCTCTTGGTGCATCATACAATCATCCTCCAAGTACCTAGCATGAGTGCTGATGAGCACTTTTTGCTCCTTTGGATGATAAAAGATGCCACCTCTTGTTCCCTTAGGATACCCAATGAAGTAGCACATTTCCGATCTGGGTTCCAGCTTGGTAGCTTTATCATTCAGTACATAGGCTGGACAACCCCAAATGTGAATATGTCTCAAACTAGGTTTTCGACTTGTCCACATTTCTTGGGGTGTCCTAGGTACTGATTTAGAAGGTACCAGATTTAAAATGTATGCTGCTGCTTCTAGGGCATATCCCCAAAAAGATATAGGTAGGGTTGCATGACTCATCATGGACCTTACCATATCAAGAAGGGTACGGTTTCTTCTCTCCGCTACACCATTTTGCTGGGGTGTACCCGGTGCAGACAACTGAGACACAATCCCATGTTGTGTGAGGTACTCCTTGAACTCACCCAGGAGGTACTCGCCACCTCGATCAGATCAAAGGGCTTTGATATGTTTCCCTAGTTGTAGCTCCGCCTCAGCCTTGAATTGCTTGAACTTATCAAACGCCTCATACTTGCGTCGCATTAAGTACACATATCCATACCTAGAGTAATCATCGGTGAAGGTGATGTAATACTCATACCCTCCTCGAGCCGGTTTGTTCATAGGACCACACACATCAGTGTGAATCAATTCTAACAACTCCTTTGACCTTAGTCCCTTTCCAGAGAATGACCTTTTGGTCATCTTTCCCTTGAGACAAGATTCGCACTGAGGAAAAGGTTCGAAATCTAATGAGCTCAAAGGCCCATCTTCTACCAACCTCTGAATCCGTTTTAGGTTAATGTGACCCAAACGTAAGTGCCAAAGATATGTGTCATTGATTGAAGATACCTTTCTCTTAAGGGAAGTTGAGTTTTCTTGTTGTACATTATGCAGTGTGGGAGCAATAGGATATATATAAAATAAGTTGTCATGTATTCTACCGAAACATATAATATTTCCATCTCTACTGATATCAATACCATAATGGAAAGAAACTGAATAATTAAATTCAATTAATCTGGAAACTAAAATTAAATTCTTCCTCATGTCCGGAACATAGAAAACATTATTTAAAACTAATATCCTATTACATGGAAAATGTAAGGTAACTACTCCTACTGCAACTGCCCAAACTTTAGCTCCAGTTCCGACTCTAAAGGCAAACTCTCCTTTCTCAATTCTCTGCATTATCTGAAACCCCTGCAATGAATTGCAGATATGATTAGTGGCTCCTGAGTCTACTATCCATGAGTCAGTAGAATCAACCACTAGACAAGTTTCAATGTAGTATGAAAAGGATGTACTTTTCTTAACTGAGGCCAGGAACTTGGGACAATCTTTCTTCCAATGACCTTTGAGGCCACACTTGAAGCATTTCCCTTTGGGCTTTCCATCTGTACCCTTGTCCTTTTTATTACCAGCATTGTCCTTTTTCTGCCCTTTTCCCTTATTCTGCTTCTTCTTGAACTTCTTCCCTTTCGGGTTTAGTTTAGAGGAAGAGTGGAAAAAATGAGCTTGGGCTTTGGGCTTCATGATGGCCTCTGCCGCCTGGAGTTCTTTCATTAACTCAGGTAGAGTCATGTCCATCTTGCTCATATTGAAATTGAGCTTGAACTGATTGAAAGAGTCCGGCAGAGTTTCGAGAATCATGTCAGTTTGACTCCCTGCATCAATCTCATCCCCTAGAATCTCAGCTTCATTGAAACAATCCATCAGCTTGAGCATATGCTCTCTGACAGGTGTTCCCTCAGCCATCCTAGCATTCATGATAGTCCTCATAGCAGCTTGCCTAGCTGGCCTGCTCTTGTCTGCGAACATCTCAGACAGGGACATCATGATTTCATAGGTTGTGTCCATTTGCTCGTGCTGCGTTTGCAACACGTTGGACATGGAAGCGAGCATGTAGCATTTAGCCATGCTATTCGCTTTCTTCCATTTCCTTTCAGCCTCTCGCTGGTCATCAGTAGAATTAGCATCAATATCGGGACAGTTTTCCAGCAAGACATACTTGTACTCCTCAGCTGTGAGTACTATGTCAAGATTTCTTTTCCAATCTACGTAGTTAGGGCCAGTCAGTTTGTTCTCACGAAGAATGCACATCAGCAGACTAAAAGAATCTTTACCCATCTCTCTCTGGATATGAAACGGTTTATAATTAGACTTGCAGTATATATGTAATATGCATATGGTGTTTGTTATAAAAGGAAAAACAAAGCACAAAACTTTTTACATTATTCAACCCCAATCATAATGTATCAGTGTTTCAACCTCCTCATAGACCCTCCATCGAAGGGATGGCCGAGCCTACAGTCACGTTGAATTAAGGCAGACTTATTTGGATTATCACTGTCTGGATACACATCCAGTGGTAGTCCAATCACTGATTGGTTTGGCCTCATATGACAAATAACCTTTAACTCCTAAGGAGAGGTCATTACCATCTTATGTCAAGTGTATAACCATCTCTTATGAAATTTCCCAGAATGTCTATGATTAAGTCTTCCGAAGGGAAGAGACTTTTATCCTTTCTAGAAGTGACCTTTAGTAAAGAGCTCCACCGAAGGGATGGCCGCTCCCACCAACACTTCATTGACATTCTATAGAAGTGATCTTTAGTAAAGAACTCCACCGAAGGGATGGCCGCTCCTACTAACACCTCATTACGAATATTCACGTTAGTTCACCCATTAACCCATCAAAGCGGTCTTTAGTAAAGAACTCCACCGAAGGGATGGCCACTCCTACTAACACCTTAATGAGATAACATGAACCGAGAATGGAAGGCCGTGGGGTCTTTTCAAAACCCCTCTCCCACTTGATTATTTATCATTAGGGTTTATACTTTTTGATCTTTACATTGTTTTACTCAAAAGCTCTTTTTAAATCTAGCAAACTTGGTTAATTAAATTTATGACTCAAGTCATCTTAAAAATAAATAACCTTTGCTTTAAAACATTTGAGCAAATCCCTTCAAAGAATCAAAGACCTATCTTGGGTTATGGAAACCCATAGGTAGTATCTAATTAGATTTTAGTTTAGCCTTCTTTGGAAACCAAGGGTACTAAGATAAACTAAACCCTATCCAATTTTAAACCTTAGACAAAATAGAAGGTGCTGGTCTAAGTTCCGTTTAAAACAATTTGCCAAACTAAAAACAATCTAATACAAAAAGATGCCAATTTTAGAACCTAATGGTGGCCATGTTTCTAGGTGACAATTATAGCAATTATATAAAGCATTCATCCATGCATTCCATATATAAAAGCAAATAAAAGTATGCAATCCTTGATGGCTCCTTGCTCTTCGGACTTGTAGTCCTTATCGAACTAGGACATCAAAAATAGATCTCATCTTGCACCAAGAAGTCTGGTCTCCTCCACCACTAAGGAGTCCGATTACTTGCAACCTTTCTTGAAAATTTCTTCTTCTTGCTTGTTCCAATAAATTAAATTTATACAAGCAAACCCACCTAAAAAAAAAACCCAAATTACATTGGAGATACCTATGCTTTTCAAGAAAGCTTACATCAAGACTAGTTGGAATAAAAGTAAAGAAAGAATTACAACTTCCTATGATTGCTAAACGCGCAATCGTACACTTTCCAACTAATGAAAAAACATCCAAATCTACATAACAATCATGCGAACCATCAAGGATGTAATACATGGCTGCAAACAAAGAGGTTAGTGCATGTAAACACACTATGTGCATCATTAAACAAATCTGGAAAATAAATTCCAGCAATATTAATGAAACTTGCACACAACATGCATCACAACATAACTTTAATAGGGTGCCACCATGCCCATAATCAATCTAGGATTAATTATACACAACATGGGATCATGATTTCACATGGAGTGGCTCTGATACCACTGAAAGAAACTGCGATTCAGATATGAATTAGCGGAAGACATTCATGGCTAATTTGTAACATGACAGATTTTTTAAAAAATCTGATTTGGACAGCATAAATCAGCCATAGTAATCGAATGAGAACTCCATGAATTTATGACCAACAAGTGTATAATTAAAGGAGAATGAAGAAGACTATTACCTCGAAGATTTGTAGACTTCAAATCTCTGAAAAAATAGATCCAAAGGCCCGAACTCAGACTTGCAATTAGCAAACAAGTTGCTGGAATTTTCTGCACTAGTATTGCCTTTGATCTTCCTCCTCTATCTCACTTCCAAATCTGATTGGCTAAGATGGTGGGATCTTAATGTTAGGATCTTTCTATGTTGCTAATTTGATGGATGCACTATCACTTTCACTTTCATCTGATCACACACTCATTCATCGTATGTTAGACCTTGATTTCTGAATCTTAGACTTGCATATTCAATTGATTTTCAAAGACCTCATCCTGCATGTTTTAGAACTTAAAACACTCTTTCGAAAATCTATTTTTTCATGCATGATTTTGAAAAATCAAGTTAATCATCGAGGTTCTTGGAATGCATACAATCTCATTCTTAAAATCCTTTTAGCATGCATAAAACATAATGGCTGGAGTTCATGTTTCAAAAAATCACTTTTTCAAAATCTGCACAGAACTCCTCCCAGGCCAGTTTACCCGGTCGACCGACCCCTGTACCCGGTCGACCGAGCAAACTAGCCGTTGGCAGAGAGCTGTTGGCTCTCCAATGGTCAAACTTCTGACCGTTTGTTCCAGGTCGACCGAAGACACTAGCCGTTGGACTGTTTTTGTCTATAAATGCTCATTTCATTCCTTTCTTGGAGAGGTTGGTTGGGTGAACTTTTGGAACCATTTTGAAGCCTAAGAAAGAGGAATGAGCTAAGAAGGCTAGAGAGCAAATGGAAATCAAAATCCTTGAGATTCAAAGGTATATACCTCTAAGTTAAATTTGATTTCCATACTTTTGAAATCCATGCATGATCAAACCTTTGTAAATTCATTTTTGCATGATTTCTAGCCTTGTTTGAGTTGTTTTGCAATCATCATATCACTTTATCATATTGGATTGTTTTTCAAAACACTCATTTCCAAATCACATGTGTTTTTAGTATTTTAAACTTTCATACAACTTGTGTTTTAAGAGGAATGTCTTTCCAAGTTGTTTCAATTACTTCATGTGATTAGTTCATCTCTTCAATCATTAATTCATGTGCTTAGATTTTTAAATGCATCAAGCATTCATTTAAGAGCCTCATTTTAGAAATTGATTGAAGTACACTTTCATACACCTTGAACACTCATCTTAGTTAATTGTTAGTGTATGATTGTAAATTGATTTTAATTTTTATATCAGCCTAATTAAGAGGCAAATGTATTAAGCTATAATTGTTTCTCTTCTAGTGTTTAGACACTTCATTGAGAAAGAAAAACATATTGATTGTAAAGGTTATTGCTAAGCCTAAGAAAAGCATTGTGTAAGGTTGTTGTTTAGCCTAGAAAAACATCATTGTAAAGGTTATTGCTTAGCCTATTGTAAAAGCAAAAATAGTGGAAATCCGGTGGGGTGTTGAGCACAAGCCGGTAGTGGATGTAGGCATTGAGGCCGAACCACTATAAATCTTTGTGTTATGGTGATTGGGTTGTGGTGATTGATTTGTTTCTCTTCCACATCTATTGTCATAATCATCACATGTGACTAGGTTAATTGTAAAGAAATTAAAATTGGTCATAGTTGGTCACTATTACTAGATCACCCTATTCACCCCCCCTCTAGGGTAGGATCCCAGGACTTTCATCTTCTAAAAATGAACTTAAAGAAAAAGATGAATTAATAAATTGTATAGAATCTAAGTTCATGATCTCTTTACATAATCTATCTAATATTAAAGATGACATAAGAGAATCAAAGATAGATTGTGATAATCTTAATAAGGAAAATTCAAAACTAAGAGATCAATTAAAAAAGCAAGATGAAAACATTAACAATCTTGAATCTAAGTTGACTATCACTAAAGAAAATTTATCTAATGCTCAAAATAAGATAAATACTCTAGAACTTGGATCTAATGCTATAAATGAAGTTAAATTTGAATTAAAACTTGCCCATGAAGAGCTAAACAAATTTAAGGGAATTGAACATGAACTAACAAAAGTTAAAAATGAAAATTCAACCCTTAAAAACCAAGTCACTCAACTTGAAACCTACAAACAAAAGTATGAGTGCAAATTTACCCAAAGTGAAGAAAGATTTGAAAAGTTATTGAAATTGGGTAAATCTAAAAGAGATAGGACGGGTCTTGGTTTTGATAGGAATATTTCACATGACCCTAAATTCACCAACACATTTGTGAAAGGTGAGTCCTCATTCTCTAGCACTCACACTTCTTTGCCCAAAACTAAATGTAATTATTGTGGCATTGAAGGACATTTTAGGTTTGAGTGCAAACAAAGGAGAAGCAATGTGTCTAAATCCATTTTTGAACCAAAGAAAGTAAAATCAAATTCTATGATGGTTAAGACACTAAAAACCAAGGAAGACTCCAAGAAGAATAAACAAGTAAAACCTATTAAAAAGGAGTCTCCTAAAATAGATTCTAAAAAGGTTAAACAAGTTAAACCAACTCTAAAAGAATCTATTAACAAAAAGCTTCTCAATCTTCCTCCCATAACTCAACAAATGAAAGAACTTTTCAATAAAGTTGCTAAGTTAAATCTAAAATTCAAAAGTCAAATAAAGGGAGGAAATAAGAAGAAAAGAGAAGTGAACCAATCCCCTAAGAAGAAAAGTCACCAACCACAAAAGACTAATCACCAACCTAAGCCAAATTTAGTTAAACCTAAACATCATGGTGATAAGTCTAAATTGAAAATATATCAAGTCAAATCTCCTATAGTTGGTGAGACTTTTAAAATGGACCTCAAAGACCATTACTCTCAAGACCTTAGGTGGATTCCCAAAGTTATATATTTAGTCAAACCTTAAGGCCTTGGACCTCTTTGACCAACCTACTCCTTTATTGGTAAATCCTTTTGTTGGTCATGTTGCATTTGCATTTTGTTCTTTCTTAGTTATATTTTATTAAAATGCATTTGTTTTTTTTTTTAATCAATTGATTTTGTTTTCATGTACTTCTCTAGTTATATATCATGGTTTTCAAAATTAATTGATTATATTTTCATCATGTTAGATTTGCTTTTTGATCCCATTAAGTTATATCACTTGTATTGCATTTCTACATGTTCAATTTGTATGAGCCCTTGTAGTTATATTCTTTGGAATACAAATTGAAAAATGTTTTATCTTCATTTTCATACTCATTTTGTCCATTGTTGGATTTTGTTTATGATTTGAAGATTGTTTGAATGGAATTGCTTTAAAACATCATTAGTTATATTCTTCAAAGCATGTTCTATGTTGTCATTTCCTTTTGTATTTGATTATGCCATTTCAAATGGAAATGAATGTTGTTTTAAGCTATTTGCATCTTTGCTCATTTAGTTACATTCTTTATGCAAATGCTTATTTGTTCCATGTATGGTTGTGCTCTTTAATTATTTTTGTAGTTACCATACTAGAACCCAAAAATCCATCCTTTATTCTTTCTAGTCATTTTATTTTTGAAATGGATGGTTATGATGTTGATTCATGTGTATTTTTCTTATTGATATCATTCTTTATAAATGTTTCAACTTCATAGTAGTGTGCTTGATCATATGAACCTCCTTGAAATCCATTCCTTGTATCTCATAGTTATATCTTTGATGGATTTCTTAGATGTTGAATTCTTATGATCTTGACACTTTGGAAATTGCATGTACTACTAAGTTATATCTTTTATGCAATTTCTCTTGTTCATCACTATGCTCATTAATTATATTATTCTAAGTGATGAATATCATGTTATGATGCTTGTTGGAATTTTGTGTTTGTCACATGCTTGCTCTTAATCATGCTTCATGTTCAATTGGTAATCAATTGGTATCATTTTCAATTAGAATCTATATCCAATTGGTATCATATCTTGAGTTTGTGACAGACCTTGTGTACAAAGGACTGAACTTGATAGTTATATGTCTTTTGTTCCATGTCACATTCCATTAGCATCATAATCTTCATGATTGCCACCTCTCATGCTCTTATAGGTAAATTACATGACCACCATGTTTATGTTTTCATAATTTTGGTTGGTTAATGGTGAGGTTTGGCTTCATGATTGAACTTCATTTCATTCATCTTGTGCGTGTTAGTTATATCCAATGATTGTATGAAATGAATTCAAAACCTTACATAGCATATGATTTTCATAGTTATAATGATTTGTACTATGTTTAGTATATCCTTTTGACCTTGCTCTTTAATTATCCTATAGCTTATCCGTCAATTGGTACATCTTTATATTGGTAATTTGATCAATTTGTACTTTAATAGTCAATTATCATTATCATTTGGTATCTAATTCTTCTTTTGAAGTTAACCCTCAATTAGCTAAACCATCTTCTTCTTGCACCTATTAGTTAAATCCTTGTCAAAAGTTTGACAAAAGAAGAGTATGAATTGAGGGGGAGTAAACCTTCTAAGGAAGCATTAGAGTTGATCAAATTCACCCTTATATTGGCTCTATACCCGTTTAGCTATTTACCCATGCATGATGCCCTGTTATATATTTCATTTTCGATTCCTTTTGTTAACAGGTGCTACTAAAGGTATTTCCTTGTTTTATGTGTGTAGGTACCCCTCTTCAATTGATACCTTTGCAATTTAATGGCAAAGGGGGAGAAAGTTCTCAAGTTTAATGGCAAAGAGGGAGAAATAATTAAGGGGGAGAAAGAGTATTCAAGCTACTCAAAGGGAGAGAATGCACATCTTTCCAAAAGGAGAGTGCATAGCCAAAGGGGGAGAAATGAAATAAAGAAAGCTTGGGAGCTAAAGAAGATGCTTGGTCTAAAGAAAAGAAGATGAAGAGAAAGCTTGAAGATTGATCAAGCTCCAAGCATCAAGGAGAATGAAGAAAACGAGCTAGAGCCCAAGCCAAGTCAAAGGAGCATCCAAGAAGATTTCAAGCCTTGTCCAGTTAAGGAGGAGCCGAAGACAATGTGTGAAGTATTAGTTTTGAGAAAGGTTTGCCATCAAATTGCAAAGGGGGAGATTGTTACGATTTCGTATTGCAATTTGATGGATGCATCATTCATCTTATTCATTCATTTGAATCTTCACATGCATTGATTTTAGAAATCTTGATTTATACATGCATTGTTTTAAATCTTGTAAACCTTATGATTTATGCATGTTTTGGTTTTAAACATTGGATGCATTTTTAGTTTGAAAAAGATTTTATAAATCAAGCTAGCCATTGGTTTTAAATGTTTCAAATTTTATTTGGCCTTTTATGTTACAAGATTTTTAAGCACTTGGATTGGTTTAAATCATATTTTCATGCTTGGTTTATTGGCCCAAAGCCCCCCCAAGAAAATCAGTTTGAAAATCTCATTTTTGAGAATTCTGGACTTTTACCGGCGGCCAAACTGGACTTTTACCGGCGCTTTTCGGCCGCCGCTAAAAGAAGTTTTTCAAAAATTAAGACAGTTGGGTTTCTAGCCGTTGAGTTCGGTTAACCGAACTCAAAGTGTCGGTTAACCGACCTGAGAGCCGTTGGACCACTTTTTCTATAAAAAGAAACTCAATCCTTAGCCATTTGTGATGATCTTTGGAGCCCTTCTTGAGGTATTTTGAGGCAAAAGAAAGAGGATCAAGCTAAGGAAGGCTAATGGGTCATTAGGAAAAGCTAAAGCTTGGATTAATGAAGTTAAACCACCAAGTAAGCTTTGCCTTTATTAATCATATGTTTTTATGCTTTGTCTAAATTATTGGTAAATGATTTTTAAGCATATTATCTAAGATGTGTTGAATCCTCTACTTCCTTTAATCTTTGATTTTAAGTCATAGGATTCTTCACTTAGATTCAAACAAAGTTTTGTTTTAAAACTTTACAAATCATGTTTTATGAAAATCTTTGATTTCCTTTTTAGCATGATTCTATTTCTTGTTTGAATCTTCTTTGTTGTTTTCATTCATTTAAACCATAGTTAAATTAGTTTTTGAAAACAACATTGCACATGCATCACTTGATTAGGATTAAATATTTTCATACAACTTGTGATCTTTTGATTTTCATATCATTAACAAGTTTGTAGTTGTTCAAGTGATTTGCATATAACTTCAATCAAATCTATTTATGTGCATTAAACTTTTGAATTGCTTTAAGCATATATTTTGATTGAGCTTTAATTTTAATCTTGATTGTAGTTTTCACACACACACCTCATAAGCATTCATCTTTGTAATCCTTAGTGTTTGTGTGAGTTTGTTATTCACTTTCATATCCGCCTATCTTAGAGGCAAATTTATTGAGCTAAATTGTAATCTCTTAGAGTGTTTTGTGAAGACACTTTCTTTGAGAAAAATCTATTGTTGTAAGGTTATTGCTTAGCCATTGAAAAGCATCTTGTATAGGTTGTTGTTAAGCCTTGAAAAACAACATTGTAAGGTTATTGCTTATCCTTGGAAAGCATATTGGAGAGGTTATTGCTTTTGTGGTGATTATTTTGTTTAGCTTCCGCATATTGTTTGTTTAATCATCACATGTGACTAGTTTATTTAATTAAGTTAAAATTGGTCATAATTAGTCATAAAGTGTAGCTCACCCTATTCACCCCCCCTCTAGGGTTAGGATCCCCAGGACTTTCACTTAATCTAGGATTTGAGAACTATTTCTCCAAGGAAAAATCTCAGACCTACAAGTTTCTTCAATGAAGAAGAAAGAGCTTCAAGGGCTGGACGTGTGGGACCTTCTTATGCTCTCAAAGTGTTGGACGTCCAAAGAGGGGATGGGTTTCTTTTATAGAAACTTTGAGGAAACCTTTCTCATAAAGTTATCTCTCCTTATTCTAAAAGATGTCCCAAAAAGAAAGACTTATTTCCTTTTAAATACAATCCAATTAGAAAAGGAAACTTTAAGGAACTTCCCATGCAATTAGTAATCCTAGTTGTAGAACACTTACTAATTTAAGTTCCTAATCCAAAAAGGAAACTTTCTCATAGGAATACTAATCGAAAGAGGAGTCCAACTTTCCAAGTAGAGAGTCCTACTCAAAGTTGGAAACCTTACCCATGGAAATCCTATTATGGACGTCTCACATATTAATGCACACCATGGCCCACATACAATTTATCTAGAATTAAATTCATGTATGCCTCAAAGGCCTATTTGAATTTAAACTCAAAATTATTTTTCCACTAAAATAATTCATCCAAATGTTATCTAAACATTTTAGGAAACCATACCAATCTTGGAAAGTGACTAGAGAAGGGACCAAAAGACATATTTGCCATTGGCTCCCAAAATGACCGAAATGTCCATGCTAAACCCATAGCAACATAAAGACCATTTTAACCTTAACTCATTCCACTAAAGAGTTATGGTTGAACTCCAAGGACAAATATATATTATAATAAGCTCGTCATAAAATGACGGTTGTCTTCGACCTACTAAGTGTAATGACCTGAATGCCCCTCTATGTAACATCCATAATCGAGTCAGGTTATCACATGTACTATCAACCTTCCCGATTACATCTAAAACCTTAGAACTTCATATCCTTAACATAATCATCATTCGAATATCATTCTCTTGATCCAGGGAGCGATCCACAAGTTCAATATCCATATGGAACATCCATATACTAAGATCTTAGATTTTGATGATTAATCGGATAATTCTAAGGGGACGATTATTCTACCATCAGATGGCATAGATTCTATATTGCATCTGCACGTCCCAACTGATCAAGTCCGAGTACCCAAAACACAGAGCTGTTGACCCATGAAAAGAATCTCACCCATAGTGAATTAAAGCACAAGAACTTGACTTCGTCAGTTCATCCACAAATGCTCAAGATTAAGAGCACCGGTCACTCGGTAGCATGAGGTGACTTGATCTCTCTCTGTGATAGTACTATTTTAGATATCACACCTACCATGGTCCTGTTCAATGCATTGCATATGCACTAATGAGATAAATCCGGGAAAGCCCTCCCATGACTTAGGTAAGTCACCCTGAATACAGGAGAGTCTCTCATTACAACTTATACCAAGATGAAGTGCCCAGCTCCATCTTTCAGTTATGAACAAATATGATGTTTCCAGTGTCCATGAATTAGACCTATCTGTGTGTAGACACTACACACCTAATTCATTTACTAGAAACAATGGGCCTTACACAATTAGGGGTGGAAGTACGGTTTTCGGTTCGGTTTTAAACCGAAATCGAAAAAAACCGAAAACCGAAATGTCAAAATATTACAAACCGAACCGGACCGAATAAGATGTAAAACCGAACCGAACCGAAAATAATTAAACGGTTTGGTTTTCGATTTTTCGGTTTTTCGGTTTAAACCGAATTTTTTAATTAAACGTTTGGTTTTTCGGTTTTTCCTTTCCCATTTGATCTTTTACTCTTTTAGTCTTTAGATTATAGTCTATTAGTCTGTGTAAATTACAGTAATAGTTTGTCTAATACTGACATATATACATTTAATTTAAAACATGAAATATAGTTCGGTTTTTCGGTTTAAACAGAAATTATTTTCTAAAAACCGAAACCGAACCGAAAACCAAACTTGCCAAAAACTCAAAACCGAAACCGAACCGAAAACCGATAAACCGAACCAAACTTAATTTTACGGTTTGGTTTACGGTCCAGAGTTCGGTTCGGTTCGGTTTCTTCCACCCCTATACACAACCATACATATATACATGTTTAAGCATAAAAGAGTCATTCCATTAAATAACCAGTAAATATCCAGTAACAAAAGATGAGAGTGCAGCTAGTGGGCTTTAGGGCATACACCAATCCTAACATACTTCTAACATGGCAGCCATTTGGGCTTGCATACCCATCTGAGCTTCCTGACTCTTGGCTAACTGTTCGTTACTTCTGGCTAAATGGCTTGCATGCCCATTTGTGCCTCATGGCTCTTGGTCATCTGCTCATTGCTTCGGGCTCACTGCTCCAGTATAGCAGTAAACCTAGTATTAACATCAGATATAGGAGGGGAAGGTGTGACAACTACGTAGTCGTCATTCCCAGATCCTGATCCTGAAGCCATGCTGTAAACAATACGGAAGGTAAGATATACATCTCAACCCTTCCATCAATAAGTAATCACTTATATTGAAAGCGATAAAACACAAGTCCTAAGTTGGATTTGTTACAAACTTAACGTCCCTCACTTCGTTCTTATGTTTACTAAGTCTTTTAAAAAATTTCACTTAGCTTCTTTAACTAGGCTTTGATACCATACAATAAGTATTTCTCGACCCAGGCCCGAAATCCGATTACTCCGGACAAACCCCGAGTCACGAAGCCATACTAACTCCCGTAAACTCTGAATTAACTGAAGTTAAGACGAAATCCACAAGGGATAAACAAATATTCATACCTGTCAAATGTACATTTTTTTTGCGGGATATATACATTGACAAAAACATTCAACTATACAAGTCCTTTATGTAAGGTAAAGTCCAATATACACATATCTCTAATTCGTCAAACCTTGCATATTCAATTACAATGCAGTTGACGACTATTCACATCTCAAAATGAATCTATAAAAACTCTCTCAAAACATCTCCCAAATAATTCCCAAACTGTTTTATCCATTCACTTCGCACTCCGGTTCAAGTCCATTCGATTAAACCTCCTGGAGGTATCAGATGGGCCTCCTCTGCTGGCGGTGCGGCATCTGCAGGCCCGGCACGGGCAACTAGGCCTGTAATGTCATCAATAACACCGTGAACATGACGGTTCAACAATGTATAAACATATCTATGATAGTGCATGCTATCAATATACAAGAACCTGTCATTTCATCAATTTAACAGTTCTAGGCAATTCGATATCAAGTACGGTGTCCTATTCAGTGCAGTCAAGTAATAAAAATCACTAGATTGGCAACTACAATAGCATTCGTTTCCTTTCAGTTTAGTTCTTCGAACGGAAGCAATCATTGTATTTGTAAACACAAATACTAGTCAATCATAGTCATTCTTTTCATATTCATTCATTATCAGTGAGTACTCTTTTCAATAAATGACTTATCAATTGGTGACTTTTTAGTCCATAATGTTTGTGGGATTTACCAGTGTCTGGATCAGAGATCACTAGCATCACCATGAAGCTCCAAAACACCCTAATCCATCTACTGCAACAGGATTATTCATTAATTCATTGTTATATTTAGTAACTATTCATTCATTTAATTAATTCAGTTCCTTAATTCAGTTCATTAACTCAGTTCATTAATTCAGTTCAGCTCTATCACGAGCTTAAGAAAGTACTATGTAGTGCCAGACTCGACACTCAAATCAAATCAATCAATCACTAATTTTATTCAAACTTCTAAACCAACAATTGAGTGAAACGTTCATTATCGAATGTACGTGTTATTCTCGATGAACATCACTTCAATAGTAATTCGTACATTCCGATAACCTTAGCTAACACCTATGAAGGTTTAGATACAATTCTCAATCAATTCGCCATTCATTTCGGTCAATTTGGGACTTGGATTTGTCGCGAATCAAAACAATTATGACCATTGAGTTCACTCAATTAGTGTCAAAACTATTTATTTAATAGCCATAAAGAATCTCTAATTCAATAGGCTCAATTACTGGAAATTTATATTTTTCAGCATAAAAATTCATGTGAGCTCGGCCACCTAGTCGGCTAGCCGAATAAATTCGGTCACCTGCTCGGTCAGCTTTCCAGAACCTTGCATTTTCTGAAAATCCCCGACAGCATGTTCGGCCACCTTTCGGTCCCCCGAATAAATTCAGTCAGCTCAGTTTTTCTGTGAAAAATTAACTAACACGGGGGCAGTCGGCCAGTAGTTTGGCTGGCTGAACTCTGTTCGGTCAAAATTTGGTCAGCTTTCCAGCAGCTGACTTTCTGCGGAAAATCAGTACAGGAGCACTCGGCTACCTGTTCGGTCACTCTTCGGCTGGCCGAACAGAGCCCAGCAGCTCGGCAAATTTCTGAACTGAAATTTCTAGTCTGAACTCTTTGAGTTCAAACAACCATTTTAAGCATCCTAAATCATGGAAATGCATGTCCTTGCCTTAGCTTGAGGTTAATTCACAAAATCTTCCTTTGATAGCTTGGCTTTTGAGATCAAAATCCCCAATTCAAACACTCTTTTCAACCTAAATCCAAAACAAACTCACAAATAGAAATTCTATGAGTTCTTTGTGCTAGAAACCACTATAACCATCCCATGGAACTTGAAAACTCAATAAAGAGTTCTAGCGACTTACTTGTAAGCTCTTGAAGAGGAAATTGAGATTTTTCTCAAGCTTTAACTCCAAAGAAATGGAAACAAGTTGATGGAGAAGATGAAGTAGTTCAAGCTCTTCACAAATCATTTGCAAGGCTTCCAATCTTCACTCTGTAAGACCTGGGGATCCTAACCCTAGAGGGGGGGTGAATAGGGTGAGCTACACTTAATGACTAATTATGACCAATTTTAATTTCTTTACAATTAACTAGTCACATGTGATGATTAACATACATAATGCGGAAGCTAAACAAAATAATCACCACAAAAGCAATCACCACAACACAAGATTTATAGTGGTTCGGCCTCAATGCCTACATCCACTACCGGCTTGTGTTCCTCACACCCCACCGGATTTCCACTATTATGCTTTTCAAAAGACTAAGCAATAACCTCTACAACTATGCTTTTCTAGGCTAAGTAATAACCTCTTACAAGATGTTTTTAAGGCTAAGCAATAACCTATACAACCAAAGGGTTGGTTCTCTCTCTTAGTAGTGTCTAAAATACACTTGATGGAGATACATTTTAGCTCATTACAATGCCTCTTAATAGGCGGATATGAAGTGAAAAACTAATTCATGCAAACACTAAATGAATGCAAAGATGTATGTTCAAAGTGTATGCATGATGTCCTCAATCAATTTAAAAATAAAAGCTCATAAATGTATGCCAAAGGCTTTTAAAAGTTTTAGCTCGAAATTCTATGAGTTCTTTGTGCTAGAAACCACTATAACCATCCCATGGAACTTGAAAAATCAATAAAGAGTTCTAGCGACTTACTTGTAAGCTCTTGAAGAGGAAATTGAGATTTTTCTCAAGCTTTAACTCCAAAGAAATGGAAACAAGTTGATGGAGAAGATGAAGTAGTTCAAGCTCTTCACAATCATTTGCAAGGCTTCCAATCTTCACTCTGTAAGACCTGGGGATCCTAACCCTAGAGGGGGGGTGAATAGGGTGAGCTACACTTAATGACTAATTATGACCAATTTTAATTTCTTTACAATTAACTAGTCACATGTGATGATTAACATACATAATGCGGAAGCTAAACAAAATAATCACCACAAAAGCAATCACCACAACACAAGATTTATAGTGGTTCGGCCTCAATGCCTACATCCACTACCGGCTTGTGTTCCTCACACCCCACCGGATTTCCACTATTATGCTTTTCAAAAGACTAAGCAATAACCTCTACAACTATGCTTTTCTAGGCTAAGCAATAACCTCTTACAATATGCTTTTTAGGCTAAGCAATAACCTATACAACCAAATGGTTGGTTCTCTCTCTTAGTAGTGTCTAAAATACACTTGATGGAGATACATATTTAGCTCATTACAATGCCTCTTAATAGGCGATATGAAAGTGAAAAACTAATTCATGCAAACACTAAATGAATGCAAAGATGTATGTTCAAAGTGTATGCATGATGTCCTCAATCAATTTAAAATAAAGCTCATAAATGTATGCCAAAGGCTTTTAAAAGTTTTAGCTCAAAACATTTATGATTGAGGAAATGCTAATCACATGTTAAAAGTAACTTGTAAAAGACATACCTATGTATTCTAAACAAGTTGTGAAAATCAAAGACCAAACATGTGATGCATATGGATTTCAATCAAATTAACAATGAAGCTCAATGTATGCTTAAAGTATTTGAAAGTGTAAAACATACAAATATATTTGATTGAAATTAAGGGTCAAAACACATGTAATTAAAAAGACAACTTGAAAATGATATACCAATCAATGTTTAAACAAGTTGTCAAACTTTAAAACCAAATACATGTGATTTATAAAGTTGTTGAATCCAAAACATAAGATAGATTTGAAAGTGATTTTCTTATGATGAAAAACAACAACCAAAGATTCAACCAAGTATAGGAATCATGTTACATATGATTTCAAAGATGATTCCAAAACAAGATTCACATAGATATACCAATTAGAGTCCTACTTGGTTTGAATCATGGTGGTGCATCCAAAACAATGAATCAATTCAAAACATAAACATGTTAAGGACACAACAAATCATAGTTTACCATGCTAACAAAGATTTACCAATAATTAGAACAAAGCATGAAAACATATGATAAGGAAAAGCAAGCTTACTTAGTGATTTAACTTCATTAATCCCAAGCTTTCGCTTTCCTAATGACCCTTAGTTTCCCTTAGCTCATTCCCCTTTGTTTGGCCTCAAATCACCTCAAGAAGGGCCACTTTTTTCCTCACCTTTGGCTAAGGAATGAACTAGTATTTATACCCAAAAAGTGGGTTTCTGCGAGTCCCCGGTCGACCTGCACTTTCCCGGGTCGACCTGGGCTTCAACGGTCATAAAACTGACCGTTTGAAAAAATGCCGTTGGCTCTTTCCCGGTCGACCCGAAGTGGGCTCGGTCGACCGGGTCCATGGGCTCGGTCGACCGGCCACACTGCGGGTCGACCGGGTCCCCTGGACCATTTCCCCCAAAAATGCATATTTTGCATATTTTAAAGTATTTTTCTTTGGGGACTTTTGGGCCAATAAATCAAGCATGGAATCATGTTTTAAATCAAACTAAGAGGCTTAAAAACATGAAACATAAAAAGCCAAAAAGATTTCAAACTTTTAAAACAATGGCTTGCTTGATTCATAAAAATTCTTTTCAAAATCAATTGCATCCAAGTATAAAATCAAAACATGCATGTACCATGAATTCTAAAAAGATTTAAAACAATGCATGTGAAAATCAAGATTTCAAGTATTTTAAAATCAATGCTCATGTGAAAAATCAAATGATGATTAAAATGTTAATGCATCCATCAAATTGCAAACACAAAATCCCTAACACACTCTTTAAATGGAGAAAAGGAAGGAAGAAGAAGAGAAAAAGGGAAAAGAAGAAGTGCCTAGGGTTTGCTCAACACTTGGCTAGGATTGGAGATGAATGAACTCATTTGAGTTCATCTTATCCTTTATAAGCATTATTTTGCAATTAAACCCTCCACCTCCCATTCTCATTTCACTTTTAGTCAAATGAAGGGTCATTTGATCCAATTCTCGTCGAACGAGTTCAAGTCTCTCACGGAAGTCGACGTACTCCTTGAGATACGCGTGTTGGTATCACGAGTTTCCGTATCCGACAAAATGCGCGAAGATTCATATTTATATAGAAGTCCTTATTTTCCTGTTTGATTCTAAAATCCATTCAAATCATTTAATCTCCTTCATTATCATTTCATTAAGCCTAAATCATTCATTTTAGGCTAAATCAATCCCATTTGATCAATTACCATCATTAGCTTAATAAACATAGTTAATTAGCCTTAATTCCAATCAATTAGAGTTAATCTTGATTAACTCGGGACTGAAAGTCTGGGATCCTTACCCGAGAGGGGGGGGGGAGGGTGAGCTTCAAATTAGTGACCAATTATGACCAATTTTAACTTCTTTAAATTAAATTAGCCACTAATGATGATTAACAAACTAAATGCGGAAGCTAACAAAAACAATCACCACAAAGCATGCACCATCACACAATGATTTATAGTGGTTCGGCCTCAATGCCTACATCCACTACCGGCTTGAGATCCTACACCCCACCGGATTCCCACTATATATGCTTTTCAACTAGGCTAAGCAATAACCTTTACACAATGCTTTTCTAAGGCTAAGTAATAACCTCTCAATGTGTTTTTCTAGGCTAAGCAATAACCTTTACAACAAGAAGTTTTTCTCTCAAAGTAGTGTCTACACAAACACTAGAAGAGATACAATTATAGCTCAATTACAATGCCTCTAAATGCAAAGATGAATGCTCACAGTGTGTGTGATAACTTCGATCAAGTTTAAAAAATAAGCCCAATAAATATATGCTTAAATCATTTAAAAGTTTAAGGCACATAAAAAGATTTGATTGAAGAGAAATGTAAATCACATGTATAAATACTAACTTGTTGATGACATGAAAATCAAAAGCTCACAAGTTGTATGAAACTATTTAATTCTAAACATGTGATGCATATTGGACAATTATATGAATTGTTGTACTCATCCACCCATATAACTATTTATGTAGGACCCGGACACCTGGTAGATGAAGATGTTATTCACCTTCTTACCTAAGTGGGATCCACAATAACCAACCCACTTAGCCCTGCTTTTGTACATCTACATGGTCCTGCCAACACCACCATGCGCCTATCAACCCAATAGATCCAATCTATAACTGTGTCAAAATTGATCATAAACAACGGCTTATAGCCGTCGTTTATCCATTAAAACAACGGCCTTCCATTATTTACTGCCGTCAGGAAAAACGTAGTTGTTTTAATTAAACGACTGCCCAAGGCAGTCGCAGTTTACGATGGCTCCAACCGTCGACAATTTTAAAAATGACCGTCGTTGTTTTTAAACATGCAACGGCTAGGTGGATGTAGTTTATAGAAAACGACTGCTTTGACCGTCGTTGCCCATTTTTTGGACGTTTTTTTTCACTTTTATAGCCTATTTAATGGTTTTTATCCTGTAGTTTTTGTCGGTTTTGATAGATTAAAAATAAGGGCCCAAATGCTACAAATTAGGCACTTGACAAATAAAGAAGGAAAAATAAAGTAGTAGAAAAGATTTTATTAAAGAATAATCTCATTAAGCAGCCAGTTACATAGATACATTATGTTACAATCTTCATTTAGAAATCTCATGTCTAATCCTAGGAAGGCTCTTGAGCGTATCATGGGGGCACTTCTCTTCACTGGCATAAGATGGATGCATTACAACAGCCTAACAATGTCTTGCCGCTGTCTTTCCGTAAGAGATTGAATCAACAGTCACTTGACATTCGTTCGTAGTTTTGAACAGCAGCTCAACAAAAATGTGAGGGTTTTGATTTGTTTTTTCTCACATTTTTCTAGGAGTGGAACTTCTGGTAATCTTGCTTTATTCTCAAAACCTGCAAACAAACAGTAGAAAGAAAAGATTGATTTCTCTGTTTGTCAAAAGAGAGCAAGGAAAAGTGATAGAAAAGTAAAATTATCCATTACCATTACAGGCCTAGCTTCTTGATCATGACCAGCAACATAGGACACACCATCTGCCAGCTCATACCAGTCCCTATGCTCTCTCTCCAAGAGAGGCAAGATCTCGAATGCTTTGCTGCCTTCTTCACATTGTCACCTTTGCGTTTTTTGCCAACAGTAATGGTCTGTGTTTCCATCACCCACCTACATAAAAGAAAAACACATCAAATTGAGAGATCATGTTTTAATAACAAATGAAAGAGACAAGGGAATAATAAGATAATGGGTTCACATCTGGTGGCATTTGAATCAGATCCGAATAACACAAAAGAAACTTTACTATAGAAAAAGAGAGTGAGAGAGCAGACAACAAAAGTGTCTCAAAGCATGCACTACACAGTTGATAATACTGTTTTTTTCTGATAGAAGCAAGTTTCAACCCAAAAGCCTCCCAAAGGTTTTTCCAATGAGTAAATAGGAAGAAAAGATGTGTCGAACTCAAACTCATTTCTATAGAAAGGAGATTCATGCTGTGGGGGCAGGGGAGGTTGGCTAGACTCAGATTCCGCTGGTTTTTTAAGCCATCTCTAATTTGACAACTTTTAGGAGCAAAGAAATATATATATATTTCAAGAACATGAAAATTAATAAAAGGAGTTTTTTATATATATAAAAGCATTTACCGACTGCACTTCCTCTTGATTAGTCAATGGCCTATTGGGACGATATGTATGATTTTGGCGCTTAGCTCATAGCCAAAAACGCTGACATTGCAGTACAACCACATGAGTCTCACAACTACTGAAAACTAATAATTGTACACAGGAGGTGTTCACCACCTAGAATTAACTAAAAAAACTAACCTTTTGATGCAGGGATTTTAGTATCTCCATAAACAACAAATTTCCAGCAATCCGTTCTGGGGTGACATACAGGAGTTTGCATGACGGATTATTTTTTCTACAAAAACAAAAAAATGACAAAAAAAGGAGTTAGCAGGAAAAAAAAACAGAGATTGTAAGAGCCAAAATAGTAAGGTTGAGGCTGCATCTGACTTCTCAGTATTTTGGTAGTATAAATAAACATTTCCTGATCTTCAAGACTTTTAATAACACTCACGAACATTGTACACGAGATGGTAAAATATATAAAACTACAAAGAGTAACATTTGAAAAAGGAATTATCTTAGACCCAAAAACTGTAAGGTGCCAAATGCAGCCTGAAGCTTATTTTACTTCTTCAATTCAATGGGATCAAGTTGTACAATTTTTAGATTTGTCAGTTTAAATCTTCAGCTGACAGCTTTCATGTAACATACTTACAACCCATTTTTCTTGATGATTATCTTCATCACTGCGCCCCCCCCCCCCCCCCCCCCCCCCCCCCCCCCCCAACACACACACATTTTTTTTAGCATTATCCTCGTCTTGAGATACATCATTCACCAAATCAACCTGTTCACATACTACATCACTAGCCCCTACATTTACATGACTTTCGGGATAGAGTTCTCCATGGTGGATCCATGTCATGTAAGACGTATCTATTCCATCACATATTAAATGTGTATGAATTTCTCTTAGTGTCTTCTTCCCTCGAAAATTTCGGCATTTGACACACGGACAACAATACCAATCATCACCCCCTAATTTATGTGTATTAGCCCTTACGTACCGAAAGAATAGTTCTACTCCTTCCAGGTACTCTTTAGAAAGCCTAGGTGCCGTCATCCATTCCTTGCTTGGAGGCTCCATTCTGAACCTAGAAATTTTAGAACCTAGAAAACCCAACAAATACCTGTTACAACAATCTGAACATGAATTTCAAAATCTGTTGAAATCAGATCCAACTACTAAACATCATAGACATCATAAAACTATGTTTTTATATCTCTCTAAATGAATTCTATGTATATTAAATCTATAGATATTGCACACAGAATCATATACTTAAAAATAAAAGGCAGCAGCAAATCATTGAGAAAGCTACAACTCCACCACTGTACATTAATGATGAAAACCCATAATTCCATAGACGGAGATTGACAAGGAATAATACAACTCCACCACTGTACATTAATGATGAAAACGAGATCTTGTTTCTACTTTTGTGTCAAGAAAGAATATCTATTTTTTCCCCTAATATCTATTTATTAGAATTTTCAATTAGTTATTAGGTTATCCATTAAACAATAGAAGTCATACAATGAAAACCATGCACAAACTCAACCAAGGCTTCCGAAACATGCTGAAAAACACAAACTACTACTGTTCAATCCACTATTCAGTAATTTAAAGAAGATAATGGTATACGCTATGCATCAACAAGTCTCTACCTGTTTCCGTGAGTTCTGATAATCACCTTACTCACTTGCCCAACTGTTCAAGACTGAGAAAGAGATAAAAATAATATAATGCTTGGCCCGATCATAGTAGAAGTTTCTCAGTCAGAAACTTAGAATGCGATACAGGTTGCTGTCATATAGTGGATAAGACCTCACGTAATTTGCATAGCATGAGTACCACAGTCCACTTGTAGGTCAGCAATGTGCACCTAAACCAAAATGTAGGCAATTTCAATGGAAAAAAGAAAGGCCGCACAACTAGATGATTAAGGTCATCTGGGACAATTTGGATCAAGTTAGAACCTCAAAGAAAGGCTTTGGAGCCAAGTGGTTTAAAAATTAGCAGATGAAAGGGAAGCATAAAGACTGAAAGTTCGGTAGATTTGAAAGCAGGGAGATTTAGTGGCGCGGTGTGATAAACCCCAACATATGAGAGTTACTATAAAACAGAATAGGGGTTAAAAAGGGCATCACAACAAGGATCAATATGAGCAAAGTGGGGAGAAGGTAGTGGAGTTTGTGAGGTTGTCATATGCCACTTGAATACTTGATTGAGTGGGAGCTTTTATAAGACAATAGTGACACATGCATTCTTTCAGAGGTAAATGTTGAACAATGGAGAGACAAGAAAGAGGACAAAGTGAATGTGTATCACATGATAACGCTAAAAATTTGGATAGAAAAGATTGAATTAGGAAAGGAGGAAAAACAAAAGTGTACAAAATACAAGTGGATGGGATTGTTGGAAGGAGTAGTTGACTGATGGATGAGTTTCAGGCTTGCAAACAAGTTTAAGGGTGTTGAGACTAAGATAGGGAGTGGGGTAAAAACAATTATGGATGTTGCATGGGAGGCAGAGGCTTCAATTTTCATTGAAATACAGCAAATGATATAAAAAAGGAACAACAAGGTATGACCTATGATGTACGGGAATGAGCTGAAAGGAAATGCGACAAATAAAATCCAAAGAAGATGCTGATTTGAGAGGAAAACACCAAACAAGTGAGCCCAAACAGAAAAGAACACACAAAGGTAGTTTCTTCCATAGAAATCCCCTCAATAAGACAGTAAATAACCAGTCCATCCAAACTGCACGAAAACAAACATTTCATTCTACCTGTGTAATTGTCCCTGATTTCTGCCTCAAACCAACATCAAAGTCTGATAAAATCCATCATTATATTATGGACCAGTCCAAACAAGAGCAAAGCCTAGCCAAACCAGAGCCCAAGATATACCCTAATATTTGCCCACAAGGACCAAAGCCATCCCTATATCAAGTGTAATGGTAGAAATAACATAGTACCAAGTGTTTTGTGTTTTTTCAGAATTTATTATTCAATTGCAACCTTTAAATTCAAATGGTCATCGTGTTATGTAAATTTGTTTTATTTTCTATTTATTTTCATACATAGAAACTTTTTTACTATTCAAAGATAATAAAAAAAAATTATTTTATATTTATTTTATCTTAACAATATTTCAAAAGAATTCTTAAATTTTAATATATTTTGGTTTTTTGCCCGGGCTTAGCATGGGCGTTTGTTGCTAGTTATATATATTAAAGCAAAGGGGGAGGTGGGCTGTGGAGGTGCCACCTCATCCCTAAAAAGTCTCTCCTTTCAAAGAAATATGGACAAAAAACCGACATTATTTTAAGGTGCCACCTCACTTTGGGCTACTCTTTCTCTCCTAAAACCTCTCCCATAAGAGTTTTTTATGAACGTTTGAATTTGGGTCCTATTTCTTGCCATTATCCAAATTATAAGCAAATCTTTACAGTCGGTTTGTTTTCTTTTCCTTAGATCTTCAATCATCAATGGGTCCCATGTTAAATATATTTTGTGGGGCTTTCAAAGAAATATGGATAAAAAACCCACATTATTTTAAGGTGCCACCTCACTTTGGGCTACTCTTTCTTTCCTAAAACCTCTCTCATAAGAGATTTTTATGAACGTTTGAATTTGGGTCCTATTTCTTGCCATTATCCAAATTATAAGCAAATCTTTACAGTCGGTTTGTTTTCTTTTCCTTAGATCTTCAATCATCAATGGGTCTCATGTTAAATATATTTTGTGGGCCCTACCAATGAATGGAATCCAAACTGTTGCTCCTTTACTTTCCTTTCAGTTGTTTTCCCCAAATGGATGGTTCTAGTAGTGGGCACCAATTCATATTAAATATATTTCAAGATTGGACTTCCGTATTGGATGAAATCCCAATGGCCTTCTCTTAACCCCTTTTTTTCTAAGAGTGGGCCCCACTGATGGAGGGAGGCAAGCATGTTGGTCGTTGTCTGGTTTCTTAATGGATGCAAATCAATTAGTGAGCCCCGCACATTTAACTTATTTCTGCAGTGGGACCCACTCATAGATTAATATAGCTCATTTACTCTCCTTTCAGTTTTTTTCCCCAAATGGATGGTTCCAGTAGTGGGCACCAGTTCGTATTAAATATATTTCAAGATTGGACTCCAATATTGGATGAAATCCCAATAGCCTTCTCTTAACCCCTTTTTTCTAAGAGCGGGCCCACTAATGGAGGGAGGCAAGCATGTTGGCCGTTGTTTGGTTTCTTAATGGATGCAAATCAATTAGTGGGCCCCACACATTTAACTTATTTCTGCAGTGGGACCCCACTCATGGATTAATATAGCTCCTTTACTCTCCTTTCAGTTTTTTTCCCCAAATGGATGGTTCCAATAGTGGGCACCAATTCGTATTAAATATATTTCAAGATTGGACTATAGTATTAGATGAAATCCCAATGGCCTTCTCTTAACCCATTTTTTCTAGTAGTGGGCCCACCGATGGAGGGAGGCAAGCCTCGTTGTCTGGTTTCTTAATGGATGCAAATCAATTAGTGGGCCCCGCACATTTAACTTATTTCTGCAGTGGGACCCACTCATGGATTATGCATAGGTATTAGTTTTCTAGGTCAATATGTATCCGTAGTGGGCAATCAGACTGGGTTGGTATCATACACAAGAATTTCTTTTATAATTGTTAGGATGTCATTTGTGTGCACATGAGTTAGAACTATTAGAAACATGATGACTCATATCTATATCCACGTACAATCATCCCATGCAATGTACATCTTTTATGTTTTTTTTCTTCTCTTAAACTTGATCGGCCCCCTCTCTTTCAATTTTTTTTTCTTATGCTATCAATCATCTGTGGGGGCCAATTGTTCCATCACCATAAATGTAGTTGTGGTGTGTGGCCCATTGAGGATGAAATCATTTGATTTTCATTTTCGTTCTTCTTATCTTCCCTTTTTTCTTCTTTGGATGCAGAGCCATCACTGGGCCCCACACGTTAAAAACATTTCAAGGGTAGCCCCTACTGATGGATCAAACACGTTAATTTTTTTATCCCTTTCTTTTGGTTCTTTTTAGTAGATGTAGATCCATCCGGTTTGTTTTCTTTTCTTATATTTTCAATCATCAATGGTATAATATACCCGTAAATGAGATGGTCGTAATGGTCAATGCCTTTAAATTCAAGGGGTCACCGTGTTATGTAAATTTACTTTATTTTATATTTATTTTCATACATAGAAATTTTTTTAATATTCAAACATAATAAAAAAATTATTTTATATTTATTTTATCTTAACAATATTTCAAAAGAATTCTTAAAGTTTAACATATTTTGATTTTTTGCCCGGACTTAGCACGGGCGTTTGTTGCTAGTTATCTTCTTATAACTACCCACTTGTATCATTATCTCATCAAACCACCCACTACTCTCCACTTTAGTTCCACTTCTTCCTTTTTTTCTAAGTTCTCTTGCTCCACCCAATCTCTTCTACTCCCTTTCTGCCCAATTTTTTTATTTTCATTTATATAACTTACTTAATGGATGAAAAGAGGTACTCCAAATAACCTTTTTAATGTACGAATATTTAATTTATAATGCTACCATGCTTAGCATGGGTAGTTAGGCTAGTAACTTATTAAAATGAAATGACTCGACTAAGTCTCCCCTATTTTTAACTCGATCATTCGCCGCAACAACATAACTTAGAAGAGTCAAAAGTCAACTCAGACACTTTTCCAACCATAAGCTCTCAAAATTCATCGCGGACTCAATTTTGGGGGACTTTGGATTTTCGTGTCATTATTTGAAATAAGCCTAAAAAACTTTGGGATTTCGTGTAAATTTAGGGGGCTCTTTTTGAAACTGTCCCTAAAACGAAAGGGCAAAAGGGGCAGGTGAGGTCCAATGCTGGGGCAGGAGGTTTTGGGGGTTTGTTCGGTCAAATAACTTCACTGTCATCTACCCTCCATTGTTGTTGCTGGGGTCGGAGGTTCACCGAGATTGCATGCTTATAAATGCGTTGGTTCTGACGTCTTATTAAGATCACAGGTTTGCAAGGTATGGCCTCTCCAATCTCTTTCTCTTCCCTTCTCTTTTAAGAGAGGAAAAAAGGCAGAAGGATAAAGAAAAACACCAGTTTTCTTAAAATTGAAAATTCAACTGAAAATTCATTTTCACAGATGAGTACTAGACCCGTTCCAAGGAGGGAAAGCCCATGGGGAGTATCAGAGGGTGCCCATCGTCAACCTCAAGCTCATAGATGCAATGATCGAGTGGAGGATGTGATTCAGGTGACCTTTCTCTGTAGCAACTTTTCTTTATAATCGTTTCTCAAGAAGTACTTTGGTCCATTGTTTGAAAATCAAAACCCTATAGCGAATTGTTCAAGGGGTTCAATCGAATTGTATTGTGAATTGTAAGATTGGATGTGTTTTGTGTTTTTTCTTTTAAAATAAGAAATAAACTTTAAAAAACAATTATTCATAATCCATCTATTTTCTGTAGATAGATTATTTATTGTACATGTATAAATTACATTTTGTTTTGTTGATTTAGTGGAAGGAAATAATATACGTAGTCTTTATATATTAATTTCACATGTTTTTACTATTTTCTAATTATATCTATTCTTTTAATTTTTAAGATTTATTCAAACAAAAGTTTGAATTGAAATACTGAAACACCAAACTTGCTGAAACATATTAGTCTCGAGAACAAAATGGGTCCATAAAAGAATTGCCAACTTTGGTTTTAGATCTTCTATTGCATATTTGTAAGCCTATTGGAGGTTGGCAAATTGGTAGAAGTTTGTTTCGGTAAAAATAAGGATAATTTGGGATTTTTTAAAAGGGTGTTTAAACAAGAATTAATATATGGAGATTTCTGAAAAGAAATCAGGTATAGAGACATGAGAATAGCTAAATCTTTATAATTCTATTTCTATTAACTTTGTAGTGATGAAGGAGAAGGGAGCATTGGTCATTCAGTAATGTGAGTTTCTTATGATTTCTAATGGCCTTAGCTTATGTGGATTCTGGGCATAGTGAATGCAGCCTTTCTCTGGGCTTCTAATTAGAAGACTTCTCTTGGTGCCTGATTAGTTTTTTCCTTCTTCTTCATCTTCCGCTTTTCCCCCCTTTTTTTTAGGTTCTTTCCTTGTCTGTGGTTTATTTTATTGAATAAAATTATGTTACCATTAAAAGATCTTATCTATGATCAAATTGCATGTGAAGCGTTCACCAAGTAACATTGGTTTGTCTTTTGGAATGTAGGCATGTTTTGAAGGAAATCCATTTAAGACGGTTCCGGATCCATTCAAGCTTTTCTGGCAATGCATGCGCTCGAAACCTGGGTATCTTTGTTTGTTTATTGTTATTGTTGTTGTTGTTGTTATTGTTCGTATCAGCTAACTGGCTGAGTCATTTGGTCAGCAATGGACTAAGCAGGCCTCATAAATCTTCCTCTCTGATGGGAGGAAATGCCTTTGCCAGCAGGCTATGCCTGCAGAGACGCCTGTTTATTTATTCCTTGTGCAACGTAATGCTACAACCTTGGTATATTTGTTCTTTTTTTTTTATTGTGCTAATTGAGCCTTGAAATTTTAGTATTTGCAGAAGGCTAGTAAAGCTTATGACTATTTTTTTTTTTCTCTCTTGACCATCCTCATTATGTCTTTTCTCTTGTTCCCCAGCTATATCTCAGTTGGTTAGGGACATGAGTGGGTGAGTTCAGGGGTGGAACCAGATAGGGGCTTGGGTTTTCAGAAAACCCCTCTCACTTAGAGAAAATTTCATATTCTTTTACATTTGCATCGCCGAAAAGAGTTTCTTTACTATACAATGGCCGCCCCATGGAAAATTTTCTGGTTCTGCCCCTGGGTGAGTTGGAGAGTGTGTTCAAGCCTCCTATGTAGCTGAAAAAAAGTCAGTCTTTTATGTTTTGCATTATTTTGGAAACTTGTTTCAAATTTCTTGTGCTTATTGAAGCATAAGAAATGAGGTGGGCTGTTGGCTTTCGATATTTCCACTAATGAGAAGGTACCCTTGCTTGCAAGGTCTCTGCGAATGGTTCCTTGCTTGACATTGCATCTGGACTTTACCCTATATCATTCATGATCTATTCAAGATGCCCTTCTATTGTGGAAGGAGATATATGCAACATGATAAAATGGACATAATCTGTAGAACGTAACGATTAAACTGTATATTGAAGAAAAACCGGCCTTTAGGTGCACCAATTCCCTGAACATTTTCAAAAGACATGAAAGGTTTCTACCAGATTCTGACCTTAGGGATCAATTGTAGTGGACCCTACCAGTAAACAGTAACATATAGTCAGGACTTTATTGCAGAAGAATAGCTGTAATTTGGAAATCGAAAGCCTGGTTGCTCTAATGACATCATGATAAGAGCCTGAACCCAAGATTTAGATTATAAGAAGCAAGAATACAGAAAAAAGGGAAGAATAAAACTGTAGAGATGTTATTGAGAATGTCTATTTTGCCAGCTGGACCAATGGTCCTTATGTACAGGATGCATATCTTTGACGATACAAACAAGATCATAATGATCTTATGAAACAGCTATATGCATTATAGAGTGAATCTGAATTGTGTACTTTGGTGTAGATTCGGGTATAACATGGTACTCCAAAGGAGCAAAATTGCTCTATGCTTTCTCACTAACAATGATTTCAAGAACACATTGTACATATACATATGCATATTCATGTCTGTGTGTATATGTATTTATGTAACAATTTTCCATTGGAACTGTCTACACTTTATGTTGTGCACACTCCCCCCTTCTGCCATTGGATTCACCCAATGGTTTAAAATTTCTCCTTGGAAGCTGAAAAAGGCTTTCTTTTACAATTTTTGATGGAGAAATACTGTGACCAAGTTAGCCACAGTAATATGTCATTATGTCGAGTCTCTCTCTCTCTCTCTCTCTCTCTCTCTCTCTCTCTCTCTCTCTCTCTCTCTCGTGTAATAAGTTGGTTATTTTGTTATCATGCCTTATAACAGGTTTTAAATTAACACTTGGTGGCGTTGTTTGGACAAAACTATAGAAATATGATAGTCATTGAATATATTTCAAGGGTAATGGGTGTTTTATGTAATCATAACCCAATCAGTGATTAAAAAGAAAAAAACTAGGAGGGATCATGCACAAGTGATGCACGCTTTCCCTTCTCTCTCTTCTTTTCTTTCTTCCGCTCTCTCTTCCTTCTTTTGTCTTCGCTCTTCTTCTCTTCCCTCCATCTTACTGGTATTAAAACATTTCAAGTTGGTATCTGAGATTTGATCGTGTAGCTTGGTAAGACAAGGCGAGGACTTGCACGACGAAGCAATAAAGATCTATGTAAGCCCTTCCTCCTTCACAGAAGTTGATTCACCTATCAGTATTAAGAGGTTTAGATGTAGTTCAGAAGGTTCATTTAGGTGACATGGCTTTGTCCTTTAAATCTGCCACACGCCGTGGTTTAAGGACGTACCTAGAAGGCTCCTTCCTCATATATCTGAAGTGGTTCGATTTGATGTCTGCAGTTGTGTTTTTCAGATGAAATTCCTGTCATAGCCAGATCTAAGTGACTATTCCCAGTTAGCAGGTCTGTTCCTGTCAAAAGCAGTGACTACCAAAGTTTTTATTTGTTTCTGGTCAAATTCTGAAGTGATTGGGGTTCCTGCATCAATGCATCAATGCCAAACATATATGTTCCCGTTGGCTGAGTTGACTTTTATCAGTCATGCACTCATGCTGCTGGTTGGTTGGTTTTAAGGTTGTTTTAAGCTACTTCTTGGTTGCGATAGATTTTACGCCTCTGTGTTGGGATGTTATGATGATTTTTCCTGGGTGATTAATTCATTGTTTATGTGGGGAGCAGGGTCTCACCAGTTACTAGTTACTGGTTCACAGTGAGCATCTAAAGTATTTGTTTGAACTTGCTTTTGTGATTGTTAGGGATTCTATGTTATATGCTAAATCAGTTGAACGAATGGTGGAAAAAAATCTGATGGGTTTAAAGAAGCAGCTATCCACCTCGTTTATCTGATAAGGGGGTGGTCCACTCCTGCTGTTTCTGAGGGTTGACCACTGCTGAGGAGGAGCACTTTTGAACAATTTCTTCAGTAATCTATCATTATTTTCTCAAGTTGCTGTTGCAATGTAGTTTAATTATGTGAAAGGTGGCCCGTCCTCCTGAAGTTTGGTTTGTGAGAAGTACTTGGTTGATGATCCGTGTTCATGAATTCTCTCAACATGAGTTGTTTGGGTGACTCTATTGTGTCTATCCAAGATGAAATTAAAGTGCTTCGTCAACGTCTCATTGCCTTTGAGGAGAGTTCCTCGAATATGTCTCTAATACTTCATTTTCCTAATAAGACGACAGACGACTCATGAACAAGTTTAGAGGGAAGGAAAAGTTCATAAATGGTTTTCATTGACCAAGTAAGCATTTGGTAGGGTGACAACTGGCAAGGCAGTTAACTTGAAGGTCATTGAAGAAAAGATACATTCTTAATTGCGACATTGGAATGGTACACGTATGAAGGGGAGCAACACGCGGGATGATTATGTGTGGGGTCTCACCTGAGCTACTTGTTAGGGTTGGTTTACACCAAGGGTTAGCTTCAAGCCCCTATGTCTTGATTATGACAACTTAGTAAGAGATGTCTAATATGACGTGTGATGTTCATGATGATGTGGTATTTTTTAGCCAGACAAGAAAGCAAGCGAATAACAACTTTGGAGAAAGGTGTTCGAGTGTAATAGATTGAAAGTTAGCGATACAGCACAGTGCAAGGCTAATCTAAATGATGATATGAGATCAAGGAAACACTCAACATTCACAACTAAAATTATAAAACTGAAAAATTCAGATTGCTCCTCTTATATAAAAATTTAGTTTGGGAATTAAGAGGTGACTCTGGCCTTGCCACAATCCCACAATGAGAACCTCCCAAATCTAAATTGGGAGTTGCAATGGAAGAGAAGTCTTTCACTAGCTTAGGGAACAATCCAAATTTCAAATAGAATTACTACCCATTTAGAGGATTTGACAAAAGGTTAGGTCCAAGGGGTTGGTTGCAAATAATAGAACTAAAATAGGGTTCACAGATAATGTTCCAATTCACATGAAATAACCCACGGTTGTAATTGTTCAAAACAGTTTGTGGCATCACAGAATGATATAGGTGATGGTATGCTCAGAGAAAAGTAAGAGGGAAAAGGGAGAAGATACTTGATTCGCGATCTCACACAAGGCGAGGCCCGATGGTTTCACGCCAGATCCTTTTCCCAGGAAAAGTAGCCAAAAGCATTCATTCATTAACTGAGAAAGAGGTCTATAAAGAAAACCTAACCCTAAAATAGATCTAACTCTTCCTACGACCAAGATCATAACATCCAACTCAAAAAAAGTTAAAATTAAATAAAAGCTTCACTTGAACCAATAGATCCATAATCAAATAAAAGAAAATTAATGAAATTGGTAAACTTGGGTGGGTCGTACAGCCCATTTGACCATACGTACTTGGATGGCCCCCTCAAATGGGCCCTACTTGATCTTCAATTCTCTTATTTGTTGGTCCCTCCCATGTGGCACATCCCAATGTGGGGTCTTCCTAATTTTGGCACATAGGGTCTTCATCATCTTTATCAAATGCTAGATCGAACTAGATCTGACCGTTGATCTTTTCCAAAATCAAAATCCAATGGTGGATCCTTGTTGGAATCACGATCCAACGGTGGATCTTTTCCAGGATCAAGACCCAATGGTGGATCTTTGCCACGATCACTATCCAAAGATGGATCTTTGCCGAAATCACCATCTAACACTTGGCAGTTATCAGCCAGCCGTGAGGTGGCATGTGTGCGTGTCTTCTAGGCCTTCTTCTTCCTCTTGCAGAATTTGTGTGGATGAAGTCCAATGTGTGCGTGTCTTTTGGCTACCGGCTGCTATGCCCGCCGCAACCACCATTTTGAATGATGGTGCAAATTTGGTGAATGTTAAATAGTAGTGATTTTGAGTATGATGTAGATTTGTTCTCTCTCTCTCTCTCTCTCTCTCTCTCTCTCTCTCTGTTTGTTTGTGTGAGTGGTAACTAGGGTTTTATTAGTAAAAGAATATTGACATAACAAGCCATGGATAGAATGTAAGAGCTATGGCAGGGGACCTGCTCAAATGAACGCTTGGGTGGTCTAAAAAAAAAAAAAAACCACCTTTGGCAAAGGGATTACGCCATGAAAAAACGCCAACTCCTTTCACTAGAGTGTCAACGACCATTTGCACCTTGAGTATATGGGAGAAGGAAATGGTAAATGCATGAAAAAGATCATGAAGCTAATAAAGAATGTTTTGAACATGACATGGTGTGCTTATGAATCCTTAACCCAAGAGATTGTGCATAGGACGCTTTCCATTACAAGTGAGACAAGTGCAAAGGGTTTTCTTTGTTGGTACTATAGAAGCCAATCAGGTCTTAGCAACTTCTGACAGTCATTTTATTTTAGTCCTATATAACACCCCTGAATCCAACATTGGCTGGATCCCAAATGCACCAGCATCAAGGTTAAGCTTCAATGATCCAGGTGACAGTGGAGACCCTTTTGGCAGGATAGGAGGATGGCAACTAAAGTCAGCTATGACTTTGTTCCACGATCTATCGAGCAAAGAGGCAACATATCTCATTACTGCTTGGTCACTAAGGTCCAAAACATAACCCGATGGAAGACCGAGGAGATTAGGGTTGTAGCAGGAATGACTTATTTGGAAGTACCGACCATTTCACTCTTTCCACAAGGACCAAAGGGCTGTGATGAAGAGAAGCATTCTAAAGTATCCGAAGTGATAAATTTAGATATCTAGCAATGGTCATGGAACAAAGCAGAGGATTTGAGTTTGATATGGCAAATAGGATAAGTGCACGAGCATGGAGCTGAATTTTAGGCAAAAAAGAAGCGAGAAACTAATGTGGCTGAAATGCATGTGCTAAGATAAGCTAATGTGGCTGAAATGCATGTGCTAAGAAGGATGTCTAAAATCTCCAGTAACGATAGAATTAGGAATGAGTGTGTAAGAGGAACCCTATGTTTACTGTAAAAGAAAGATGAAAGAAAATCAAGTACTATCATTTGAGATGGTATGGGCATTGGCATAGAAGAGTGGAATAAGACCTGGTGAGATGAATTGAAGGGTGAAGTGGTGAGGAAAGACATCTCATTAAGATTGACAGCATGCCGTATAATAGAGTCTAGTGAAGAAGCAAAACTTGTGAAGGAAACCTTAAAATAATTTGGTTAAGTGACAATTGAGGAGGATTTTGTTGGGTCTTTGTTAAGAGTGTGGTGGACTAGCCAACTTCTTACTCTCTTTCACTCAGATATGCTCATGGAGAGAGTTTGATTGATGTGGGCTCGGACTAACCCAAATTGAAAGTAGGTCCAAATATTGGATCCATACCCAATTTTTGGTGGGGAATTTATTCCATAGTCCCTTCCCTAATCATTGAGAAGTCCCTATAATATTGATAATTATTCTTTAGTTCTTGACTTTTACAAATTTTTATTGTATTTTTGGTCAAACTACATTTAACAAATGATCCAAATGCCCCTCCATGGTGAAAAGTTTAGTCCTTTTGATTCTTTGACTTCTAAAATCATGATTTGCAATCTTGTTTGACAATTTGATAGATCAGTTTTGGGGTGGAAATTCCTCACTTGGATTTGCCGAATGATTCTGAACCTGACCTGATAATTTAAGGTTCAGGTTGGTCCATTCTGATTTCGGGTTGGGTTCAAGTTGACCTTTGTGATTCGATAAAATAAGTTTCATTATAGGCCGTGCTAGCTCAGGGCTGACTAGAACTCTACCCAATAGGGAAGATTTGGGCTGTGTCTTTTAGGCATGTGGTTTGGATCCAGGTCGAATATGCTCGCTCAATAGTTAAATGGGGATGGGCATGGGCGGGCATGGGCCTAACATATATATATTTTAATGGCATGGGCCTAACATATTTAGCACAGGAGGCATATAAATTTTGCAAATGGGTTAGGCTTGAACCTGACTTTCAGACTGTTGATTGAATCTGGGTCTATATGTTAGGTCCATAGCTGATCAGGGGCGGGCTTAGGCGCAACTCAGCCCAATAACACCCAAACCAGTTAATAAACAGGTTGGGTCTGCTGCTGAGTCCATTCTTGCTAATCTACCTGCCAACACAACTGACATGTATAGGCTTTTAGCCCAAACCTGATGAATTTAGGAATTGGGTTGTCAACCTGAACCCTTTCACAAGTTAGGTTTGGGCTGGATGGCGGGTAATTGTGCAACTAGTTGGGTTGGATAGGGTTGGCTCACTGGCTGGTTCAATAGTAAGAATGGACTCAATCTAGACCAACCCATTTATCAAGCAACTTTGAAATATCACCCAAACCCAACCCATTTATTAATCGAAACAAAAATGTAAACTTGAGCCCAAACCGGAATTACAAAAGAAGGATGGATCAACTTGAACTGTGTGCATGCGCGTGCACGTACTCCCACGTTTGTGTAAGGTGCTTGCAAATCTTTATTTATTCTGACATTCTAAATTGGCATGCAGGGAGGAACCAACAGAGCCTTATACCTATTTGCAACTTGATCCCCCAAAGGGACAAGATCCCAAACTCGAGTAAAGGATAATGAAATGCCCTGAATATTCCCCACTTGGAGTTGGTGGCCAAGGACACTATCGCGTTTCTAGGTGTAAGTTGGGATTTTGAAACTATAATGAAAGGCCGTCCTGTTGAATGAATGACCTTGTAAGTTGTAGTTTCCTTTTACAATGTTACAATTTTGTCTATATTTTAGTTGAACTTTAATTTTCCATGTTTTCTTTCTTAAAAATAAATTAACTGCAAATTCTGCATGAGTTTATTTTGTCAATTTTCCTTACAGAGAGCTGAAATTTTCAGCAAGTTATATCTTGTTTATTGTTTTTTGTGGGTAAGCTAGGAGATCGAGGCCCTGATTCTATCTTTGACACCGGAGGTGCACATCAAATGCCCCCAATGAAATTCTACCAACATCAATGTTACAAAATGTTGGTTGATTGATTTGGTAATGGGTGAACAATTGAAGTGAGTCACCACTTGATTCTCGTAAGGCCAAAAATAACCTCAGTTAGAAGCTATGATGTATGGATATTGCATGGACACGTCATGGGCACAGACTTTACACACAAAAAGTGAAGTATCGGATACAATACGACAATAAGTTGGCCATTTTGAAGTATCCGTGCATCATAGGTTAGAAGGTAATAACTATCTATTTCTGATCCCAAATGTAGTTTACAGCAACATTCCAGAATTGTGATAGGAGCATCAATCTTTTATGTCTGTCCTATCTATTGGTAGATCCTGATTGATTTACTATCTGCTTAATGAATTGTAGGTATCATTCTACTAACTAATTATTTACATGGTTTTCATTGGATGTGGCCCTCATATTTCTCATTTATGCCTACTTTGGGCCCTAATTCTACTATCTGTAAGTAGCCACTTTCTTGTACTTAGGGCCCATTTGAATCTGTGTAACGTGAGTACAAGCATCTTGAGTTATGCCTACTTATGTTTGAATAACATGAATTACATGGAAGTCTATAGTCATTTTGTACTGTCATAACCAACTACAAATGATCAGAGCTACAGGTAATCTGATCCAGGCTAACCATATTCCAAGGATCCAAATGCGGCCTTGGAAAGGTGGATGAGAACATCCTTTAGGTTGGTGTCTGATGTAGGGAAGAAAAAGATGGTTTTTCTAAATTTGCTTGCAATAGATAGGTGCAGGATTGAAGGCCTCTCATGATATGTTGGTATTCTCAAGTCCAGGGTTCTTCAAGCAATCACAGAATGGGCATTTGTAGGCATGAAGGAATTTAGGGCACATTTATGTAATACTTTTCTACAAAAGAGGGGGACAGTTTTTTGCCGAAAACCCATTTTTCATATGTTTGGTGCTACACAATTCTGCGAAATCACTTTTCCATTGCGCAAGCATTTTTCATGAGAAGGCGTGAAACGGACCCCCATTTCACCTATCTAAATCCTTGGAACCCTAGCCAATTGCAATGCCTCTTATCCTCCCTCATTCTCGACAAGCTTCTGTAGGATCAAGACTGCAAAGCTCTCTCTCTCTCTCTCTCTCTCTCTCTCTCTCTCTCTCTCTCTCTCTCCTCTATGTATCGACTACCCCCCTCCCCCCTTCTCTCTATATATATGAAGAAATTATTTTCTATTTTTTTTTCTTGTAAATAAGTTATTGTTTGATGTTGAAATGAATTATGATGATGCTTTCTCTGATGGGTTGGGAGTGTTTATGATGATTTTTCCGATGGGTATGGCAAGTTTATGATCATGGATTTTATATGATATACAAAAATACCCACAATGAGCTCTCAAATATGGTCTCTTTTTGAGGCCTTGAATTGAGAACCCTAAATGTTATTCATGGCTTGGGTATTTTTTTCCCAATCAAATTCTGACTGCGGATATATTGTTTTTTCATTTCTTTTCACATTATTATGCTTGCTTTCGTTGTGGGAAATGAATTGAAATTGATTTTGTGACTTCTTTGATGAGTTTATGTGAATTCATATGGTAAAATAAAATATGCTTATTTGTCACTACATTGTGTACAACATATTTGCTGCACCCCCTTGGGGTGCGCTATCATTTCAAAGAACAGTCAACTATACAAGAACCACAAACGACCAAAGAAGCCTTCAGTATTTTTTTTCCCAATCAAATTCTGACTGCGGATATATTGTTTTTTCATTTCTTTTCACATTATTATGCTTGCTTTCGTTGTGGGAAATGAATTGAAATTGATTTTGTGACCTCTTTGATGAGTTTATGTGAATTTATATGGTAAAATAAAATATGCTTATTTGTCACTACATTGTGTACAACATATTTGCTGCACCCTTTTGGGGTGCGCTATCATCTCAAAGAACAGTCAACTATACAAGAACCACAAATGACCAAAGAAGCCTTCAATTTAGGAACATTCTAAATTATGCAATGTCGTGGAACACACTTTTGTCGTGAAGCATCGCTTTCCTATCTTGCAGAGAAGACTATAATAATACAAGCAAAAATTGTAGTCACTTGTTGCATCATGTACAACTAAATCAAATAATGGAACTATAGCGATAAGATAGAGGAAGTGCATGCACAAAAGATGGATGTTAATGAAGACATCAATGTCAAGGAGGAACGGGAAATTGGGTCCTTTTCGAGTGCTGTCAACACTTGATTTGCATGTGAGCTTTGAAATACAATTGCTCAACAAATGTGGGATGATCATCAATTTATTAGATGTTTAATCTTTAATGTTAACCTTGACATTTTTTTTAAATATTTTTTTTTTAAGCTTTGCATAAAGTTCATGATATTGGATGCATTCACTCATCCATGTAAAAACTTTTATTTTTGGAACTTCATGAAACGTGTTGTAATGAATTGCGGCGAGAGTATTTTCATTTATTACACCAAGTTACTTTATTTATCTATAAGTTATTTTATACAGGTGGAGCAATTCATGTAGGGAGTCACTAACACCATCATTTAACCAACAAATAATCCAACAACAACATTTACAAAATTACACAATATAATAAAATAATTCAGTCAAATAAATGAAAATAGTCATGCTGTAATTCTTCGCAACACATTCCATGAAGTTCCAAAATACAAGTATTTATATAGCCAAGTGCCATGAAAAAAAAAATCATGGACTTAATGCATTACTAAAAATACTTAAAAATAAATTTTAAGGTCTTAACATTAAAGGTTAAATATTTAATAAATTAATCATCATAACACATTTGTTGAAGAGCATTCTCATGCATAATCTTCCTCCATCTCAGCGTTATAGTTGGATTATTTGATATTTTGGTCCCTATCTATAAGATAGAAAGTGTTTTCATTACGACAATAGTGCGCTCCACTATATTACGTAAAGGGTTCTTTGGGCGTTTGTGGTGCTTTGTATAGTTGACTGCTATTTGAGATGATAGCGCACCCCAAGAGGGTGCAACAATTCCGCTGGACAAAAAGTAGTGACTTTTATTTTACCATAAAAATTCACATAAACTCATCAAACAAGTCACAAAATCAATCAATCCATTTCACGCACGCAACAAAAGCAAGCATAATAATGTGAAACGAATTGAATAAACAATATATTCGGAGTTTCATTTGAAAAAAAGAGAAAAATAACACCCAAAGCCAACATTCAGAATTTTCAATCCAAGGCCTAAAAAGAGATCATATTTGAGAGCCTAATGTGGGTATTTTTGTTTTTAAAACAATACATATCAACCTCATTTCGCTTTCAACTACATAGATAGAATAACATTCAGAGTTCGAAACAAACAATATTATATTGTTTCGTTTTAAGCCGTTGGATGAAATGCATGATCATAAACATTCCCAGCCCATAAAAAAAATCATCATAATAATTCATTTCAACAGCAAACAATAACTTATTTACCAAAATAACTTGGTGGGGCATACCTTGCTGAAGGGCGAGTTTGTGGAAGGTGTTTTCCACGAAAACATAATTTTTATTCCAGTAAAATTAGATTTTTGATTGTTTGGTGCAGTAAGACCCCACGTAGAAAAGTAAGGAAACAAGGCCTTGGACTTCCGTGCGGGCATTAAACAAACAAGACCAGAAGGCCCGTTTGGTTGTCAAGTACTAGAAATTTCGACGTTAAAATTAAAATAAGAATATATCTATTTATATATCTAAAAATGCAATAACTTAATTAAATATAACCAAATTAAAAACAGAATAAAAGGAAGTAAACATAAAGACCTACAATCAAACAATCAAAATAACAAAGAAAACCCAGGAATGCAATAAGTTAATTAGGCATTTAGATCATCAAATACTAACCACCAAAAACCCTCAATTAAATTAAATATACCAAAAAAGAAAGAAAACCCAGTAATCAGACTCCAAAGAAGAATAATGCAAAGAAAAATAAATTTCCAGCCTTAACCCAATAATCAAATGCACTAAAAACAACTAACCTTCACGAAAGTTAGTGACCCTTTGTTTTCAAATAATTACAAAATTAGCAAGATCTCACGGAAGTTATTGCCCCTTTGTTTTCAAATAATTACAAAATTACCAAGATCTCACGGAAGTTATTGCCCCTTTGTTTTTAAATAATTATAAAATTACTAAGATCTCACGGAAGTTATTGCCATTTTGTTTTCAAATAATTACAAAATTACTAAGATCTCACGGAAGTTACTGTCCCTTTGTTTTCAAATAATTACAAAATTACCAAGATCTTGAATCCATTCTCAGCCCTAGGATTTATGTACAGAAATATGTACATAAATCCAAGGGTAGGGAAAGAGTCCAGGAATTCAAAACTGTCCCCCCTTATTATATAGATTATTTGAAATCAATCTTTCTAATTAGTGTTTAAGATAAAAGTTTTTGGTCGTACTTAACACAAGCAATACCCAATATTCCAGATAACCTTCAATTTTATAAAATTTCAACGTTCCAACCCCGACCCAATAAAAAGTGATGATAAATGAGGTCCACTTATCTTATCAAATGTAAATATCAACCTGCTAAATGTCTACCAAGCAACATCTACATCAAGAGCTATCACCATGGAGTATGTACAAATCAAAGATTTTAAGGTGTCTATCGTGTTTTATGGTTGTTATATGTTAATGAGATTTACATATGTAAAATTCGCATATGTTACATATGAAACACAATATCATGTTTGTTTAGAAGCATCATTTTCATATGAGTAAACATTGAACAATTCGGGTTTCATATAAAAAATTCTTCATTATATCAAAATCTATGAACATGTAAGACATGGAACCAAATTTTTTAGGTTTAATGGGTCAATAAAAAAATGAGAATTTATTTTTTACAAACAAGCCCCTATATTCTTTCTCTTGAAAGTTGAGAAATAGTTGGTAAAGGCATGGGAACAGTTCAAAAAAATTGCCTCATTCTTGACTGTCCATGAGCCACGTCACTAGATAAAAAAGAGAAAGAAAGAAACACACCCTCCAACGAAACGTCAAGCGTTTCATGCTAACACCTCTTCCTCTTCCCGAAAAAATGCCATAATCTTTTCAAAGAAGCGTTATTTCCTCTTCTTTAAGGAAATGCTTATCTTTCAAGGAAACGACCTTCCTCTTCAAGTTTTTAAGAGTGGGGAAAAAGAGAAAGAAAAAGGTGTGGAGCAAGAGGAGTGTTTGTGTGGGGATATTTCCGAACTCATCGGAATATTGGCCTGATGCTCCATCTCGTGCTCCAGCACCAGTTAGTCCATCTCGGCGAGGCTCGGTCTCGGCGATAGTGCCAGCCTCTAGTTCGGCCAAGTAATTCCACTTCGGCCATACGCTCATAAGCTCCACCTCGGCCAGGGCATCCCCAGCCCGGCTAGGGACTTCATCCCAGTTCTCCACTTCGGCGTCCCTGCGAGGTCTCCAGCCAAGTCAAGGTCGGCCCCGACCTCGGCTCCCCGACCCCGGCAACACACCCTGACCTTGGTCACAATGCCAGAGCTAGCCAAGGCAGGGGCTGACAGCTGTCCTCCCATGGACGATCAAGCATGCTACGGCACGTGCGACAAGACAAGGGCACCATCCATGGTCCCTGACAGATCGCCGTCCACAGCTCCCAAAACGCCATGACAAGGCTTGATGGGACTACAATTAAAGAAAAGTAGGCTACGATGGGACTGCGCCTCCCTAGTACCTGACAGAGTGGGCTATGACAAGATAGTCAACCACCCCCTTACCTCCTCTCTTCCTCTATATAAACACAAGAACAATTCACAAGCAAGGGGGCCAATGAATACATCACTCTGGTATGCCCATCTTCTTCCCCAAAAATCTCCATCCTCTGCTTAGTTCTTACACTGACTTAGGCATCGGAGAGCCTTGCGCCACTCAGGCTAGGGTCCTCTGACTGCTTGTTCTCCCATTTTCAGGCCTAGAGGCAGCTGATCTTCTTCTTTCATTTGGATAAGTCCTATCAGGCACCCCTAATCTTGTGAGTCATCATTTTTGCACTTACAATTGGCGCCGTCTGTGGGAAACGGCTACAAAAAGCCATCTTCCCTACACACCATGCCTCGAAGAACCAGAAAGGGAAAAGAACCATCAACATTGCCAACGCAGCTGTCGCCGGTCCTCCGCCAGGGAAGGTCCGGGGCAAGGTCTGGTTCAGCGGGCATCCACAGGCAGGAATCCCAATCAGGTTCATCCTCAACGGGACGGACAATACCTTCCCGGCGGGATGGCCTTCGACTGGGGTTTTCCAAGCAAAAGGAATCTCAGCCAAACGAACCCCATCATCAGATTGACGACGACAACCCGCTTCTCGCAAAGATCAAGGCCCAAAGCCTTACCATACAAGCGCAAGACGAGTTGATCCGTCAACTTCAGCAGCAGATACAAGATAGAGGAGCAACCTCCGCTCCGCCCCCTAGCTCCTCAAAAAGGTGAAGGCAAAAGCCAAAAGATTGGCTTGATCAACACATAGAGCAAGCAGTACGACAGAACATGGAGATGGCCGGTTTCACTCGAGTTCGGTTGAACTCTGACGATTTCGGCACATCCCCCTTCTCTCCAGAGATCAGAAACTTCCCCCTTCCTGAAGATTTCAGCGTCCCGAGGTTCGTCGTTTACGATAGGACCTCGGACCCAGCAGCACACCTCCGGCACTTCACTCAGAGGATGTCGATGTGGGGCGATGCAGGCCACCTGAACTGCAGAGTCTTCTCTTCCAGCCTCGAGGACCTCCCCATAAAGTGGTTCTACGCACTCCCCCAAGGATCGATCAGAAGTTGGCAGCAGCTCCAGAGTTCCTTCATGACGAAGTTCCGAGCTCACAGGGTCATCCCCAGGTCAGCCGCCGACCTGATGGCCCTCAGGATGAAGTAGACCGAGAATGTCACGAAGTTCGCCAAAAGGTTCTGTACTGTCTACAGCCAGATCGACAATGCCTCAGATACAATAGCAATCATGTCTTTCCAACAAACCCTCCTACCAGGCAACGAGCTTAGGAGAGACTTGGTCATGCATCCCATGGTCACTATGGCAGCATTGATGACCAGGGTAAACCGGTTCGTCAGGCAAGAAGCAGACGAAGCCCGAGCTCAGGAGCGTTTCAACCTTTACGAAAGCGACCAGGACAGCCTCCATCTCGGCGGATGTCTCCAGCTCGGCAGAAGCTTCCAGCTCGATAGCAGCCCCCAGCTCGGCAGAAGTCTCCTCCAGCTCGGGAGGCAGCTAGATGTCTCCTATCATCACTTAGCTTTGACCGCCCGTCAGCTTCGATCGCACGACCCTCTACCGTCATTTTGACGGCACGGTCCTTTACTGTCAGCTTCGATGGCGCCGTCAGCTTCGATGACACCGGCACGACCCTCTACTGTCGGCTTCGATCGTACGACCCTCTACCGTCATTTCAACGGCACGGTCCTCTGCTGTCAGCCTTGATCGCACGGTCCTCTACCGCCGTCAGTCATCCAGAGCCACCGAGTTCACCCTGGAGTCTTTCCATACACCCAGGCTTCTTGGCCTCTAAACGACCTCATGCTGGTTCGTCCACGTGCTGGTTTCCGCCTCACGTTGGTTTCAGCCTCATGCTGGTCTCGACTGCATTTAACGACCTCATGCTGGTCTGTCCACGTGCTGGTTTCCGCCTCACGCTGGTTTCGACCTCATGCTGGCCTCGACCGCATTTAACGACCTCATGCTGGTCCGTCCATGTGCTGGTTTCCGCCTCACGCTGGTTTCGGCCTCATGCTGTTCTCGACCGCATTTAACGACCTCATGCTGGTCCGTCCACGTGCTGGTTTCCGCCTCACGATGGTTTCGGCCTCATGTTGGTCTCGGCCAGCGCCAAAGAGACTGCTCTGGCGTACCGTCCAGGCTTCTCCATCTCGGCCAGCGCCAAAGGGACTGACTTAGGGTTCATACACCCAGTCGCTCCTAAAACTCTGGGTTCATACACCCTGGGACTGACCTCGGGTTCATACACCCAGTCTTCCCTAAACTTTGGGTTCACGCACCCATGGACTGACTTAGGGTTCATACACCCAGTCGCTCCTAAAACTTTGGGTTCATACACCCTGAGACTGCTCTGGCGTACCGTCCAGGCTCCTCCACCTTGGCCAAAGAGACTGCTCCACATCTCCACCTCGGCCTATGATAGCTCAACAAGAATGCCGAAGAGACTGTTCCATATCATCTCCTCGGCCTCTTGCTGGTCTCGGCCGCGAGCACATCTCGATTTCAGTACCATATCGTCGGCAAACGAGACTGCACCTCTAGTGACGAACCAGTTGGTCACGTCTCGGTTCTCAGTTACACCCAGTTCGGCAGCAGTGCCAGTCCTCAGCTGCATTGCCAGTCTTCAGCTCGGCAGCAGAAGCATCGTCCTTTGGTTCGGCAACAGTGCCCGTCTGATGCAGCTCGGCAACAATGCCATCAAGGCTACACGGGCTCCAGGTCCCGCGCCGGCCAGTCATCCCAAACTATGAGCAGCTCCAAAGCACAAGTGTTGTCCTCCATGATACTTAGCTTCTGATCTCAAAGAGAAGTCTAATGAGCTCAGAAGCTGGGGGGCTATTGTGTGGGGATATTTCCGAACTCACCGGAATACTGGCCTGATGCTCCATCTCGTGCTCCAGCACCAGCTAGTCCATCTCGGCGAGGCTCGGTCTCGGCGATAGTGCCAGCCTCCAGTTCGGCCAAGTAATTCCACTTCGGCCATACGCTCGTAAGCTCCACCTCGGCCAGGGCTTCCCAAGCCCGGCTGGGGACTTCATCCAGTTCTCCACTTCGGCGTCCCTGCGAGGTCTCCAGCCAAGTCAAGGTCGCCCTCAACCTCGGCTCCCCGACCTCGGCAACACACCCTGACCTTGGTCACAATGCCAGAGCTAGCCAAGGCAGGGGCTGACAGCTGTCCTCCCATGGACATCAAGCCATGCTACGGCACGTGCGACAAGACAAGGGCACCATCCATGGTCCCTGACAGATCGCCGTCCACAGCTCCTAAAACGCCATGACAAGGCTTGATGGGACTACAATTAAAGAAAAGTAGGCTACGATGGAACTGCGCCTCCCTAGTACCTGACAGAGTGGGCTATGACAAGACAGTCAACCACCCCTTGCCTCCTCTCTTCCTCTATATAACACAAGAACAATTCACAAGCAAGGGGGCCAACGAATACATCACTC